>PUQB01000009.1:1116631-1269220 GCA_003024785.1 Selaginella tamariscina | reverse complement strand
CCTTAAATTTACCACCATAAAGTGTTATATTATATAGCATACATAGATGGTGTTTTTTTCTTCCGTAGTTTTGAAAAATACATTTCAATATCTAATTTCATTTTCCAGAGAACACACAAATTATCCATGAATATAATGATTAATGGTTACATAAATTTCAATATCTCTAATATTATTTGATTTTCAAGTTACTTCTCTAGGAATTCGTTTTACGCATGCCAGCTTAATTCAAATTTTGACTTTGTGAACAATAAATTTTACAAACCTAAACATAACAAATTAAATGTGTGAAATAAATTAAAAGCAGGGTAAAATTTCACATTATAAAAAGTATAAATATTATTATTTCTTACATATTATAAATACATATATTAAACACGCTCATGCACACACGCATATCTATCTATCTATCTATCTGTATATATGTGTGTATATATATATATATATATATATATATATATATATATATATATATATATCAATCACGCAAAGCATATTATGAAATGTGTTTGTGCGTGCTAGAAGAAGAAGGACATATTTTATCCCTATGCAGTAAGAATTTTGAAGTAATTAGTAGTTAATAATTACATTTATTTAAGCTGATATTATTACCATTTAATTTGTCACACAAACATATATTACATAAAAATTTAGAATTCTTTTCTTTTCTTTTTTCTATACACATGTATATTTTATAGTTACAATCGTCGGAATTACGTTGTGAGTTCTTTCTGTGTGCGAGCGTGCTTGTGTGTAAGTAAAATCAAAATATAACATATAATACACAAGTTTTCAATGTTTGTCATATTAAATGGATATTTTTATACCTATCACCACGTTCTTCTGTAGAGTGTATGGCCTGCCTTAAGAAATAATATTAATATAATCTGATTTTATAATAAGTTTTATTCATGTAATTTTAAATTTAAAAAAGAAAAGTACATATATTTTTTTAAATTATAGGCTACATAGTTTAATTTTATTATTGTAAATATATATTACATTATGTTAAAATCATATTGGTGATTTTATAATTATAATTATAATTATAAATTTAATTTTTTTATTAATTTAAATATTTAATGAAATTGACAATAATATTGTTATATCATGAAGAATTCACTATGTTTCATGTATTTACTTTTGTGATACAGTGATAAAAGATTATTTAAAATTATGTAAATATTTATTAATAAATTCTATAAAAGAATTATTCCAAATCAACATAATCAAATCAAAACTCAACTTGATCTTTCTTAATACTTTCAACTTCCTCTAAATCATCTTTGAGTATCCAATCAAACATATGCTCAAAATCACCACTATTAACCCCACTTGAAATACTTTCATCATTGTTTTGAAATGTTTCCTTTCGTAAACCTTTAACCTTTTATACATGCGACATAATGTAACATCCACCTAAACAAAGAATTAATACATATATACCAGAATATTCCGTGTTAATTTATATGTATTTTATTACCTTAGGTTTAGAGTCTGGCATGTCCGTATGGGCAGCTCGAAACTCATTCATGATCCAGTTTGTTCGAGTCCCTTGAGGAGCTCGCCCTTTGTAGAAAACAAGTGTTTTCTTAAGGCCAATGAATCTTCCACTGCATATTAGTTTCTTGTCCGTCCCAGTTGCTTTCCAATACCCATACCCACTTACGACTCTATTGGGGCGCAATCCATTTGGGTACTTCCGATCCCTTGGCACAAAGAAGTAATGATATTCTGAGTTTCCAGTTGCAAACATTTCTGTTTAAATGGGAACTGTGAGAGAGAGGGAGATGTTTATAGAGTATAAAGAGATAAGATTGTACCAGATAACTCCCAAGGAACATAACTGTAAAAATCAATATCATTAATCAAGCTTGGAGGAATGTCTAATTTTCCTTCGAGTTTTTCTCTCCAAGTAGAAATTCACGAGCTCCTCATCGGTTGGACGGAACCTGAATCCAGGCAGCCCAAGAAAATCTAAGGACATTTTGGTGATAGAATTGTATTATGTTCAACTGCAAGCATTAATACAGCAAGGTTAAGAGTTTCACAGAACTTGCACTGAACACGGACACGGGTGCACGAGAATTGACCTGTTTGATGTTGTAAATCGTTTAAGTGAACGTAACATTTGGATGTTCTATATTTTAGAATATGACTTGAACATTACAAACAAGCTTGACCACTGTGGGATCCACACGCACACACAGGTTTCAGTCTCTCACATACATAATCGTTCAAGGTTATACTTGCCGTGTTGCTTTTCCACATTTTCAAGATTGATTGGTGAAATGTGAAATGCCAGAATGTCATTACATTTGGAATGTTTTATGCGGGCCCAAACTCTCTCTCTTATTATTGTTTAGATATGAAAGAAGGTAACTTGGACACGATAGTGATACTGTAGTGGATCAAAGAAAGTTGAAGATCCCAAAGAAAATTCTTCAAAGACTCGTGTGTTTGAGTTTTGAGACTAGTGATATAATTTTTCAAAAGAAAACAAACGGCCCATTCCCACCAGCAATTAAATTATTTTATTTTAATTGTCTTACTTAGCCTAATTTAAAATATTGTAATAGAAATACTTATTCACAGTTAATTTGTAACAAATTTAATTTTAAAAGAATCATTAATTTAATTTAATTAATATAACAATTACATAATGAATATACATTTCCACTGGCATTCATTAAATTAATATGAATTTATATATGTGCCTTCTTTTCTTTCAAAAATTTAGAATATTAATTAAAAAACTCTATCTAATAATTCAACAATTTTCTTGTACTGCCTGTTAAGTTGTCTCACTTTTTTCTACAAATTTTTGCATCACAATTAGGAACAACAAGTACCTTAGATATCCTAGACCATTTTTCTTTAAATGACACCATTTTTAAATAATTATCTATTACTCCTTCAAACTATTTTGTCTCCGCAATTTTCAATTGAATTTAAATGAATTATATCTTCTTAAGGCCAGTTTGGCTTTTTATCTTTATTTAATTTTTATTTTATAGGAGTTAAAGCCAAAGCATCAATGTGATAGAATTAATAACATCAGCATTAAAATTAATAACAACAATAACAATAATTAGAACAAAACTAGCACTAACATAAATACTTTTGTAAAAGAATAAATATAGAAAAATTAAAGATTACTTTATCATAATTTCTCCATTGTTTATACCTTACTTTAGGTTCAAAGATGTATTCCTAAATTAATGATCAGTTATAAAAATCATTAATTTTTTTAAAATAATAAAATATAATTTAATATTAAAGTTGGTGAGAATGAAAATTTATTAACTTTTTCTATTAAAATTAAATCCATTAATTTTTAATTTAATTAGGGATGGTGTCGCACTAAATTAGCTTCATTAACTTAATTTAATTAGTGACGAAAATCAGCCCAAAGAAAACTTGAATATATAAGTTTTTTCATTAATTGATTTTTATAATTTTCAAACACAGAACATCACAAATTGTAACTCAAAAAAAAAATTTATAATACTCTTTTAATGTTTTACAAATGCTTAACTAATATAAATTATGTACATTTTATATTATTCGAATAACCAGACTTAGAAGATACAGTATTTGGATTAAGTTTGTTTCATTGAATAAATAAACAGCTGATGTTAAGACCTGATATGCATATTCAAATGCAATTATTAAAGTTCTTATTGAGAAAAGAAACAATTTCTTATTTGAATTTTTGGTCACTTAGGGTCGTTTCGCACCACACTTAACTTAACTTAAGTGGGCTTAAGTAAGGGAAAATGGATTCGTACTCGCCCTTAAGTTGAGTAACCACTTACTTAACTTTTTTAAGGGTTTGACCACTAAGGGCATTGAATTCACACCTGCCCTTAACTTAAGAAGTCACTTACTTAAGATTTTTTAAGGGTTTGACCACTAAGGGCAGTGCTTTCGCAATCTTCCCTTAACTTAACTTAATTTAAGGGAACAGTGAAAATTTGCAAAGAAAATTTAAGGGAGGTGGGGGGTCCCTTAGCCACCCTTAACGACTCACGAGGCTCGCCACCTTTTTTGCACCTTCTTTAAAATAAAATAAAAAAAAAATTTTACATGCGTAATGTGCATTTTTTTAATGTAAATATATATTTATATTTTATATTTTTATTTTAACATATATATATTAAAATAAAAATAATAATATGAATTTCTCATTATTCTTAGTATATTCTTAGTATATTCTAAGTATATTCTCCTTCTGCCCTAATTTTGCCCTAATTTCTATAGGTTTCTGCGCATCATCTCTGTACATCTCTGTAGATTTCTGCACATCGAGAGAGAAGAGAAGAATTCAGGAGAAATCAGGAGAGAATGGCAGAAGAACAAGCAGATCAGGTAGTCTTCTTTCCTTTCTTCTTCTTTTCTTGCATTCATTTGCATTCATTTGCATCAGGAGGCGGCCATATAGACTACTAGCTTTATTCGAGCTCAAGGGGCGGCCCAAAGCCCGACTGCAATTGCTGTCGGGCTTTCAGCCGCCCCTGGCTGGGATGGCACGAGCTCGACCGGCATTGGCCGAGCTCGTGGGCCGGCCGAAAGCCCGGCAGCTACTGCTACCGGGCTTTCTGCCCACCATAGCTATCAGGCGCATGGGCCGGCCGAAAGCCCAGCAGCAACTGCGCCGGGCTTTCTGCCCACCATAGCTGTCGAGCTCATGGGGCAACAGAAAGTCGGCAACTACTGCTGCTGGGCTTTCTGCCGCCCCTGGCTGGGATGGCTTGAGCTCGGCCAGCATTGGCCGAGCTCATGGGGCAGTAGAAAGCCCGGTAGCTACTGCTGCCGGGCTTTCTGCCCATAGCTGTCGAGCTCATGGGGCAAGAGAAAGCCCGGCAGCTACTGCTACCGGGCTTTCTGCCACCCCTGGTTGGGATGGCTTGAGCTCGGCCAGCATTGGCTGAGCTCATGGGGCAACAGAAAGCCCGGCAGCAATAGCTGCCAGGCTTTCTGCCGCCCCTGGTTGGGCTGGCTTGAGCGGCAACATTGGCCGAGCTCATGGGGCAACAGAAAAGCCCGACAGCTACTGCTGCCGGGCTTTTTGCCGCCTGGTTGGGCTGGCTTGAGCTCGGCCAGCATTGGCCGAGCTCATGGGCGGGCGAAAGCCCGCAGCAACTGCTGCCGGGCTTTCTACCTCCCCTGGCCACCCACGAAGCCCAGCAGCAAGTGAAAGAACTCGGGCTAGGTCAGCTAGGTATGTCCGGTCGAGGAAACAACAACAATCTTCAAGGGTGGTGGGCGAAACAATTGACATTGGTGAAAATGAGGGCGAGGGCCAGGGTTTTGAAGAAACTTCACATGAGATTGAGGGGCAAGCAAGAAGCAAACGGCCTCGGTCTCGGAATTGGACAATGGACGAGACAAAGACGCTTGTGGAGTTGAAACGACAAGAGTTCATGGCCAGGTTACAGATGTCAACTAGGCAACTTGTCAGTGTAACAGCAAATGCACGTTGGAGACAGATTGCAAAAGAAATGCAAGCACAAGGTTTCGACGATCGTGATGGAGAACAATGTCGTAAGAAGTGGGAGAATTTAATCAACGATTATAAAGTTATTCACGACCACAACAGGAAGTCGGGAGCTGCTGCATATTCGAGCTTGTCGAATCTAGAGAAACGACGCCTTAGATTGCCAAACATGGACTTGGACCTGTTTGATTTATTGGATTCATTTCAAGGTGACCGAAGCTGCATGACGCCCCAACACGTAAACGACTCTGAAAATGATCCACCGATGACTCCAGTTTCACAAACAACTTCCACAAGTGCACCTTTGACTACTGATCACTCAGATGATGATGGAGATGGTGTCACTGTGACGAGAAGGCAAGCGAAGAAGGGAAAGTCTAGTTTGGTTGAAGCGGTTAATGAAGGTACAAATGTACTTCGAGCCCAGGTTGAGATGAGGAGCCGCCAATTTGAGAGGACAGTAGAGTTGAGGAGGGAAAAGAACGCTTCTATTGAGAAGTTCGCATTGGCTATGACACGAATTGCTGATCACATTTGTGGACAGGGCAACAAAGACTAGATTAGCATGGGTGCATGTAGGTTTCATATATTTATCATTTGCAAGCTTTTATTTGAATTATGTTAATGCATTTTTGTTTGTTATTTATAATATCGATTATATTATTTTTTCAGGACCGTTTAATAGGATTAGCCTCGACCATGGCTGGAGATTTTTTTGTTCAATTCATCATGAACGACTCGGATTCTGATTCGGATGCTGAAGATGAAGAACGTGACAATTCAGATGATGATGATGCAGTAGTTCAGTACATGCGGAGGTCAACACAAGCTGCAATTGATAGGTCTTCTCCTTCACAGTGGGTTCGACTACGGAGTGAGGCATGGTGGGACACTTTTATGATGTCACACTACGATGATGAGAGGTGGATAAAACTTCTTCGAATGTCACGGAGAACCTTTGTTATGATTTGTAATGTATTAGAGGATGACATCTCAAGGCAGGATACCCACTACAGAGAAGCTGTACGAGTGGATATTAGAGTTGGAGCTACACTTTGGAAGATGGTGAGAAACAGTGACTACATGGACATTGGTGAGAGGTTTGCTATTGGAACTTCGACTGTTATGGCTGTGTTTGTAGAGACGACAGCAGCTATTTGTCGACGTTTCTGGTATAAGGTGGCATTTCCATCGACGGAAAATGAGGTTCGTGAGATGGCACATGAGTTCCAAGATGTGACACACACTCATTTACCAAATGTTGTGGGGGCCATAGATTGCACACATGTGGAGATACTTCAACCTTCTACAAATGACCGGACGGACTACTTTGACAGGAAGCAACGGAATAGCATCATTGTGCAAGGGGTTGTTGATGCACGTAAGAGGTTTATAAATGTGAATGCTGGATGGCCAGGTGAGCAAGTTACATTCATTTTGATTATGTTTGTGTAATGTTTTGGTATTTGCAGGTAGCGTGCATGATATGCGAGTTTGGAAGAATTGCTCACTTCATCAAAAGATCATTGATGGGGTTTATCTTCATGGACCTTTGGAGGCTGCTCATGTTGATTTCGTGAAGCCTTATATTGTGGGTGATAAAGGATACCAATTACAACCATTTTTAATGGTCCCATACACAGGCATGTAAAGTTAATATATTTATAACATATTTAACTTAAGTTTTTATAGGTGTTCATCTTAATCTTGGTCAGGAGACTTTCAACAAGGAGCTTACTAAAGCACGATTGGTGGTTGAGCAAGCATTTGGCCTTTTAAAGCAAAAATTTCGTTGCCTTGATTATAAGTTGAGAGTCCACCTTCCACACATTCCGAATACTGTGAGTGCTTGTGTTATTCTCCACAATATCCTCATTGATGAGGGCGAAGTGAATTATGAGGCAACTTTACGAGCAAGGGAGCGAAGAATTCGGCGACGTCAAGAAAGAGGAGATTGGGTGGAGTATGATGATCCTTCACAAGATCCTCGAGAACTTGGTGAGGTAACTACACATGCTCGCACTATTAGATCAGCTCTTGAAGCTCATCTTATTTTTGGGACGCCATTTGTTAGGCATTAATTTGGAAATTGTTAATTTATGTTTTCTTTATTATTATTTTTTGTTTTACCACAATAAATATCATGTGTTAAAGATAAACGTGAAATATGAAAAAGGATGTATACTAGAAATAGAATATATTTAGTATTTTTTTGTTAAATAAATAAAAATATGAAATGCAAATACATGTATACACACATGTTAACGCACATGCATATGTATATATAATATTTTTCATGAAGTTTTTACTTGTTTAAACATATCCAAAATATATAAAATTTAATTATCTATAGAATGTACCCATATACAATATTATATATAAGTATATAATTTCATCTCACCATATTTTTTATTTTTTAATAAGTAAAATTACTTTAAATGTTAATAAAAATTAAGGATGCACATATTATTTAATAAATATTATAAATATATTTTAAAGTGGTTAAAAATATTTATTACAAATTGAAAATAGATTTTTATTGCAAATTGAAAATTATTTAAAAATATTTATTATAACTTGACATAATAATGTTATATGAAATGTAGATATGTTAAGTTCATTAAAAATAATTAAGTTAATAATCTTAACTTAAATGTAAATATAAAGTATATTATATTAAGGGCAATATTCGAATTCATGGCCCTTAATATTTTTACTTAAGTATCTATGCGAATCCATTGCCCTTAACACAATCCCTTAATTTAAGTAAAAAGGTTAAGGGTTGATGAGTGCGAATCAATTGCCCTTAACAAATTCCTTAATTTAAGTTAAGGGTTGGTACGAATCCAAAACCCTTAACTTCTCTTTTTAAGGGAGAGTTGGTGCGAATCAAATGCACCCTTAACTTTTACTTAACTTATGCATGCTAAGTTAAGTTAAGTGTGGTGCGAAACGACCCTTATATTTAATTTATCATATGTAACAGCAAGTTTATCAATATTAAGAATCATTTAGGTGTTTGATCAGATTAAGTAGTTAAATAATAATGATATACCGTACGTGCATATATAAACCGTGTAATTGTACTTGATTTATTGCTGGATAATACATGCTCTTTCTTCCTTTAACCTTTTCATCTCTTTCTTACATACACACACTAAAAGTTAACAAGAGGCTGTTTTCCTTAAAAAATACATATTTATCTTAAAGCTAAAATACAAAAAGAACTGCTTTCAGATAAAGTAAAATGAAACATTATAAGTTAAATAATAAAAAATTGACATTAAGTAAAATAGTTTAAATTACCTTATTTTAATAGCATTTTATATTTCCTCACTAACATGGGTTGGAAATAAAGTCTAAGTTTATTTCATATTTTAATAGAGCAATATACAATATTATATTCAATTGAAATAAAATATAACCATTTATACACAGTCAATAGTAGTACACACGTTTTGTAAGGTTCGAGACAATGGCGTGTTTAATTTATAAGAGTCAATGTATAACACTGTTTTGCCATGGCTGCAGGAGAGGTGAAGCTGCTATATACACTTCCAAGTCCATTTGTACTCCGAGTTGCGGTGGCTCTAGAGCTCAAAGGTATCAACTATGAAAAGATTCCTGAGGATCTCCTAAACAAGAGCCAGATTCTGTTGGAATCCAATCCTGTTTACAAGAAAGTTCCTGTTTTATTTCATAGAGGCAAAGCAATATGCGAGTCCTTCGTAATAATTGAGTATCTGGACGATGCATTTCCAGTACTGTTCGTATTCTTCCTGACGATCCCTATGCTCGAGCTCGCGATCGATTCTGGGCAGACTTTGTCGAGAAGAAGGTACATTGTGTGTGCGTGCGTTTATACTGGATTCCTTAAATGGTATACATTTTTATTGGAAAAATCGTAAATTCTTTTTTATATTTGTATATTCTATATTTTATATTTAAATTAGAATATCACTATCCTCGATATAAAAAATTAATAACTTTATTAAATATAAATTGAAATAAATTAAATATAAGTAGTATATTTTTGTTTTAAATCAAACACACTCTTAAATCTTAATCATAGTTATATGTACCAAGTCTTTTTCCATACACCCATGTGATTTTGTGTGAGAGAGGGTGACTATGCATGCATGATGTGTTTTGTGTTATGTACGATCTCAATTATATCCACATATATGTGTAAGTATAGTTACTTCTATTAAATAAGTATGTTGAGAGTAGATCCATATACCTTGTATAAATGAGAGGTGGTATATATTTATTAGCTCTTTAAAACTACTAGATTCATATATCATTATATGTTTTAATTTATAGAAAATTTTAACTACTTGCAACTATTATTGCAGATGTTTAATGTGATCTTCAGCATATTTAAGGGAAACACTACCGTGATGGAGGAGCTTGTGAGCAACTGTAAGATTTTGGAGGAAGAACTGACTAAGAACAAAGACTTATGCAATCCCTATTTGGTGGCGACAAGTTGGGATTGACTGACCTTGTGTTGCTGGCTCCTGCAATGTGGGTGCACCAATGATTCCTGGCTCCGAACGATGCCCTAACTTGAACAAGCTTGTCTGTGCGCTTCGAAACCATCCTGTTGTGAAGTCTGTCATTCCGATGTGGACACACTGCAAGGCATCATACTTGAATCCAAGCCTGTCTTCGACAAGCTCTATGGGATTTAACTTTGAGCATTTCATCCTATGAAGATGTGTTAAAAACTGAATAAAAAAATGATGAATTATTATGTTTATTACAATTATGATCCTTTTTAACACTTATTTTTCTTGCTCGATGGAAATATGTCTGCCTTGACTCTCTCTCTCTTCTCTCACACACACACACACGCACGCACGCACGCACGCACGTACACGTTTCCTTTTAAAAGCAAGTGGAGCACTACAATCTTTACGAAGGATCAGAAACATCCAAATTGTTTTTAGGTGGAGCATTAATATGTTTGTACTGAGGGATCGATCATAAATGAGGCCTGTGGGTACTAGTCTACGGTACCACGTGGAGCCACCCTCCCGTATATAATCGTTTCGAAGGAAATGTAATCCGAATTTCTAACTACACAAATTTAATTAATTTAAGCCATTGGCTTAATAAATGAACGATTCGATGTGAAATGGTGAATTTAGATTCAATATAACTTCACATACATTTAAATTCTTAATAATAATAATAATAATTTTTACATATTCATTAATATGACACCTTCCACAGTTTCATATTTATTAATAAAATATTATACTTAATTAATATTAATAATGTTTTAAACATAATATTAAATAAATAATTAACAAAATATCAAAATTCATATAAAGTTTTCGAATATGTAAACAATTTCCTTTAAAATGTAAGTTTAGAAAAAGTAGATTAATGAGTACAAAGTTAAATATAAAATATAAAATTACTTGGTTAACTTAAAATTAAAACTAAGTATTATTTATTTAAACACTGTATACAATGCTGCTTAGACATTGAATATGTCTTAATTACAAATGATAAAAATATATCTCAAAGTCTAACATAAACACTTGAAAAACAATATTATTGTTTGATATTTGATGTAGCAGCGCCACGATCTAACTTACATTTCGTTACTCCAATGTACCTATATTAAAGTATGAGCATGTGTGCATGCGTGTGTGTGTGTGTGTTGTATGAGAAAATAAAGTACTGCCTTCCAAGCATCATAATGGTGCAGGATTCGTTCCAGGCGAAAACTCAAAAGTAGAACCATCAACCACACGCAAGCCACTTGTTTCAACAACGTTGTAGTTTGAATCTAAAACTTGCCCAACTATACAACCACCGTGGTAGTGCCATATAGTAGTAAGATTTCTTTTGCAGGAGTTAGCTATGGTAGCGTTTATGCTCCCATAGAACGCTCGATTTGTTCTATTTGGCGCGCCTATTGTTCTTCCGGGGGAAGAGTTAAGTTTTGATACACAAATGGTTGAAAAGAGCTTGCCAGCAACACTTCCTCAATCCTGTTCACCCCAGATATACAAGTCTCTAAGTCTCTTGGGTTACTGAAGTAATTAAACGTGATTAGTGGATCATCTTTAACATTTCTGGTTTTCAAAACCAACTGGCCAATTGAGAAGGGACCTGCCACCTTTTCTATAACATTAGCACCTTGTGTAAAGCAATGCCACTCGCTGCTTCAATATGGTTACCAAGCAATGATGTAATCCCCACTACCTGGGCTAAAGAAGACTCGACATGGACGGGGAAGGAAAGCTTACCATTGCAGCTGGGTTATCTCCCAACCAAGGTGTGAGTTTGATCCCCATAGTCCTTAATTCGCTTGCAGGTCCAATCCCACTCAAGAGAAGCAACTGTGGACTTCTGATTGCGCCAGCAGACAGAATCACCTCGCTGCTAACCTTCGTGTTGAGGAGAGCTGTACGTTGTCGTCCAAACTGATCTGTGTATTTAACCCCGTACGCCCTTGGACGACCCACTCCTGCATATAGTGAATTTGTGATTACAACATTCTATAGTAAGAAACCTTGGAACAATATGAGTTGAGCTTCAGCATGGAGCACTGTTTGGCTCCAAGATTTTCTGGATAAATTTCAGTAAAAATCTCCCCATCTTTTGTGATATTCATATAATTATTAATGTCTTCAGTGTATTGAAAAAAGGTAGGAGGGACGTCTTTCACGATCACATTCACTAGTAACGTACGGTGGATGATTTTGAGGTAAGAAGACATACATTTTTGTCATTTTAATTGGAAATCTAGGAAGGTTTGTGGTATGTTTTTTTGGCCCCATGAATAAAGCACAAACTTCCACCTAAAACCCCCACCCCTTGGCTAGGGTTTAGGGGTTAAGTTATAAGCTCATCTAGTCAATTTAATTAAAGGGCTAAATTCTGTGCCAGCCCACTTACACGTATAGGAAAGAGAGGGAGGGGCTCCATCACATAAATAAGGTAGTAGTAGGAGTGAGGGTTCTTAGGTTCATGACTGAGCTCGTTACTCTTCTCCCGGTGCAAGCTCTAACTTGTGTTATCAAGGCACAACCCTCTGTTGTGCCGCCCTAACTTCCATATGACAGGGGTACATCTCACCTTTGAAGTAATTTACCCTTAACGTTGGCGAATCCATGACTGAAAGGTCTTATCGGAATGCACGTTTCAAAGGCAAAGGTTGAGGCTTGTCTCCAGCCTCCTCCTCCACGTCAAGCTAGGTGTAACACTCACGGTTAAGCAAGGCACATCCATGTCCTTGTTCAACTGTGGGCGTGGGATCTTGTTTGACATGTTCACATTACCTAGTTCCTGAGGGTTCACTAAGGGGTTCTAGAGTTGTCATTTAGGAACCACGTTTGTGACACTTGGTGCAACTCTTGAATCTAAGGGCTACAGCATGATAATCCACATCATGGAAGGCAGTGTCACATGGAAATATGTCATCCTCCACGTCAAGCTAGGTGTAACACTCACGGTTAAGCAAGGCACATCCATGTCCTTGTTCAACTGTGGGCGTGGGATCTTGTTTGACATGTTCACGTTACCTAGTTCCTGAGGGTTCACTAAGGGGTTTTAGAGTTGTCATTTAGGAGTCACGTTTGTGGCACTTGTTGCAACTCTTGAATCTAAGGGCTATGGCATGATAATCCACATCATGGAAGGTAGTGTCACATGGAAATATAACATTGGGCTAAACGTTACATGATATAATGCCTAAGGCATGCCCTTTGAGGTTGTGTCATGGATTTGTTGTCAAAGGGTTGGATACTCTAACAAATATGCATGTTTATGCTCGCATTAGGGTGCTAAGGCTCAAGGGAGGTTAGGTCTCGTAACTAGGTGTGCTTAGGCACACTTGGCTAGGGGAGTGTTCTCCTTGGAATCTAGGGGTCGAACAACCTAAGTTTGTTAATATGGGCCCTTTCATGAAGCACTCGCAATGTCATGTACTTAGGGTTAATTAAACCTAGCCTTAGGGAGTTTGCTTAGTAGAACACTTGTGTCTATTTACAACGCACACTCGTGCCCTCACTAAGTACTAGTTTAGGTCTAGGGTATAACTTGACCACTCAAACCCTCAAGAGTTAATCGTGATTTAGGGTACCCTTTGTCACCCTAAAGGGGTTGTGCGCCCAAATGAGGGTGATTCCTTAATGGTAAAGTGGCGATGCCTTAACTTTGTCACGAGGGTATGTGTAATGCACATCTCCTTAATGAGGTTAGGACATGAGTCTATCTAGGTCTACTGAGATAAAATCTTAAAGTTTACTCGGGATATCCTTTAAGATTCGGGAGATGGTCATTCTAGGGGACTTAGGGTAGGACTCTAAGCCTTTTGTTTAACTAGGCATATAAGTTAAACTCTTAAGGTCATCTTGAAAGACATAATGTTGCTTACATAAGGAATTGACGTTGGAAGGCCACTTGGCAGCTTTGTGTTACCCTCCGGTGACACATTGTGCGCCAAGGGGAGTTAAAATTTATCCACATAAGGTGGTAGTGGTGGAGCAATGGTCAATTCCTAATAAAGTATAAGAGTTATGGAGTTTCTTGGACATGGTTAGTTATTACTACTAATTTGCTAAAGACTATATTGAGAAAGCTTCTATATTAACTAAGTTCATGAGGAAGGACATTCTTTTTGTATAGAATACTTCAGAGGAGCACCATTTCCAAGCTTTGAAACAAAGCCTTGGTATGTGCACCAACTTTATGTATTGCAAATCCTTTTAAGCCTTATGACTTATTAATATTATGCGATGCAAATGGAGTGGTTATTGGAGCTGTACTTATGTAAGAAGGAAAACATTTGAATCCTATGAAGCAATAATACTCAACTTATGAGTAAGAGCTACTAACTATTGTTAATGCATTATGCACTATCTTTATGGTGTAAGTTTCAAGGTGTTTACAAATCATAAGTTTTTTGGTGTATTCATTAACATAGAATGAGTAAACTTTCAATAAGCTCGTTGGATGGTAAATTTTGGCATATTTCCCATTGAGCATTGCACGGGAAAGGCTAACAAGGTAGCATATGCTTTCTCATGCATTAGAAAAGCCAAAGTGGCTAGAGAATTTCAAACACATTTTGTAATGCATTGACAAAGATAGTTAGTGAGTTTAGTGAGGTAGTTCAATATGCTTAAGCATAATACATCTAGGTGCAAAAACTCATAAGATAGTTGGAACCTATTTCAAGATGAAGTTCTTTACTAACCATTTAAACAATATAATTACTTACTATAACATTAAGTTCTATTGAAGGAATATGAAAACTAATATTATAGAGTATTATAGGACTTGTGATAAGTGTTAACAAGTAGAGGTACTAGGTGGGTTATTAGTACCATTGCCTATTCCAAACAAGTGTTGGTAAAGTATTTATATGAACTTTATCACTCATTTGCCAAGGACACAAGCAAAATGAGTAAGTGTGAGTCATTATGGATAGGTTAATAAAGTTTGTCAATTTAATTTCCTTAGGGAGGAATGGAATGCATTAGAACTAGCTATGGTGTATCTACAACAATAACCAACACAGTGGGATTGGGATGAACCTGTACTATACTAGGTTAAGACGGTATCTCAAGATAACTTGGTTAGTAGGGCAAAATGGATGCGGAAGCTAAATATTTAGTGTTGAACTTGAAAACATTTAAAATTCGTGCAAGAAGAACTTATAATTAACTTTATCAAGTTTGTTAATAAGCATAAAAATTTCCCAAAGTTTTATATTTTGGAGTAATATTTATCACATATGTAAGGGAAACTATTATGGTCTTACAAAAAGGATGTAATAATAAGTTACCTCTTAAGTACTATGAGTGCTTATGAAATTTTAAAGTGTAAAGGAGTGAGTGTGCACCCAATATTTAATGTTAACCAATTAAATAAAGTATTCACAAGGAATGAGGCTCAGATAAATTCTCTGTGGATATACAATCACAAAGAATGAGGTTCGAATCAATTCTCTGTGGATATATAAGGAGGCTAACAATATAAGACTAATTGAGTATGTTTATATTATGCTCAAGGATAACGACTTGTTAATATATTTATAGGGTAAAATATTCTCCCAAAGAAAGTTAGGAGATAACCTAATATAGATACGGTGTGGATAAGCTTTGGAGGAGCAACGTGTGAAGTGGTCAGGTTTTTGTGAGGGTCTGAAGTTAGTGCCTTTTATATTGTAGAACACACATGAAAGTTTATTTTCATATATTTTCTTATTAATTTACCAACATCTTATGCATTTAATGTAATTATATGGTAGTTGATCATTTTTCAAACACGACACATTTTATTTCATATAATATCTGCCACATGTTTAAAGACTTCTCGACGTGAAGGTGAACAAGGACACAAATATATCCAAAAGCTCCTTTGAGACTTTGGTATAGCCTGTTCTCACACTGATTGTCACTAGGGTTAAGTTCTCAACTCATATGGATAGCCTCACTTACCTCACGTCCTCAGTCTAATGGGCAAACGAGTTCTACGGCACCTTAAAGGAACAATAGACACTCAAGCCCAAGCTTATAGTGATGCCAATTGGGCAAGGATTCGGATACTAGATGGTCAACAGCTGCATTATTTCAGGGCTCTAGTGTCTTGGCTTAACAAGAAACAACTGGGTATGTTGCAGTTAGCACTACTACTCATTTGGCTGTAACACCTTGTGCTCGAACTTCAATAGCAAACAGTGTGATTCCACTGAACTATTTTGCAACAACTAGATCACTCTTGCCATGTCAAAGAACTTAATGGATATCGACCATGTATGGTTATTCCCTTGTGTATCCTTTCGATATTGGTTCTTCTTCTTTTCCTTCTGTTTCCACATATGCAATCTTTCTTTACAAACGACTGCGTTTGTTCCATCTAATAAATATAAATAGACAAGTGGCTGTCAGAATTCTTTGGCTTGAGTTTGTTCCATTCAATAAATCAAATTATTTGGCTTGAGTTTGTTCTATTCGAATAACCAGACTTAGAAGATACAGTACTTGGATTAAGTTTATTTCATTGAATAAATAAACAGCTGATATTAAGACCTGGATATGCATATTCAAATGCAATTATTAAAGTTCTTATTGAGAAAGAAACAATTTCTTATTTGAAATTTTGGTCACTTATATTTAATTTATCATATGTAACAGCAAGTTTATCAATATTAAGAATCATTTAGGTGTTTAATCAGATTAAGTAGTTAAATAATAATGATATACCGTACGTGCATATATAAACCGTGTAATTGTACTTGATTTATTGAGGTTGGATACATACATGCTCTTTCTTCCTTTAACCTTTTCATCTCTTTCTTACGTACACACACTAAAAGTTAATAAGAGGCTGTTTCCTTCAAAAATACATATTTATCTTAAAGTTAAAATACAAAAAGAACTGTCTTCAGATAAAGTAAAATGAAACATTATAAGTTAAATAATAAAAGAATTGACATTAAGTAAAATAGTTTAAATTACCTTATTTTAATAGCATTTTATATTTCCTCACTAACATGGGTTGGAAATAAAGTCTAAGTTTATTTCATATTTTAATAGAGCAATATACAATATTATATAATCAATTGAAATAAAATATAACCATTTATACACAGTCAATAGTAGTACACACGTTTGTAAGGTTCGAGACAATGGCGTGTTTAATTTATAAGAGTCAATGTATAACACTGTTTTGCCATGGCTGCAGGAGAGGTGAAGCTGCTATATACACTTCCAAGTCCATTTGTACTCCGAGTTGCGGTGGCTCTAGAGCTCAAAGGTATCAACTATGAAAAGATTCCTGAGGATCTCCTAAACAAGAGCCAGATTCTGTTGGAATCCAATCCTGTTTACAAGAAAGTTCCTGTTTTATTTCATAGAGGCAAAGCAATATGCGAGTCCTTCGTAATAATTGAGTATCTGGACGATGCATTTCCAGATACTGTTCGTATTCTTCCTGACGATCCCTATGCTCGAGCTCGCGATCGATTCTGGGCAGACTTTGTCGAGAAGAAGGTACATTGTGTGTGCGTGCGTTTATACTGGATTCCTTAAATGGTATACATTTTTATTGGAAAAATCGTAAATTCTTTTTATATTTGTATATTCTATATTTTATATTTAAATTAGAATATCACTATTCTAGATATAAAAAATTAATAACTTTATTAAATATAAATTGAAATAAATTAAATATAAGTAATATATTTTTTGTTTTAAATCAAACACACTCTTAAATCTTAATCATAGTTATATGTACCAAGTCTTTTTCCATACACCCATGTGATTTTACACGTGAGATTGCCCTGGTGCGTGTGTGTGAGAGAGCAGGTGACTATGCATGCATGCATGTGTTTGTGTATGTTATAGCTACGATCTCAATTATATCCACATATATGTGTAAGTATAGTCTACTTCTATTAAATAAGTATGTTGAGAGTAGATCCATATACCTTGTATAAATGAGAGGTGGTATATATTTATTAGCTCTTTAAAACTACTAGATTCATATATCATTATATGTTTTAATTTATAGAAAATTTTAACTACTTGGCAACTATTATTGCAGATGTTTAATGTGATCTTCAGCATATTTAAGGGAAACACTACCGTGATGGAGGAGCTTGTGAGCAACTGTAAGATTTTGGAGGAAGAACTGACTAAGAACAAAGACTTATGCAATCCCTATTTCGGTGGCGATAAGTTGGGATTGACTGACCTTGTGTTGCTGGCTCCTGCAATGTGGGGTGCACCATTGATTCCTGGCTCCGAACGATGCCCTAACTTGAACAAGCTTGTCTGTGCGCTTCGAAACCATCCTGTTGTGAAGTCTGTCGTTCCCGATGTGGACACACTGCAAGGCATCATACTTGAATCCAAGCCTGTCTTCAACAAGCTCTATGGGATTTAACTTTGAGCATTTCATCCTATGAAGATGTGTTATAAACTGAACAAAAAAATGATGAATTATTATGTTTATTACAAATTACGATCCTTTTTTCACACACACGCACCCACGCACGCACGTACACGTTTCCTTTTTAAAAGCAAGTGGAGCACTACATCTTTACGAAGGATCAGAAACATCCAAATTGTTTTTAAGTGGAGCACTATATGTTTCTGCTGGGGATCGATCATAAAGAAGCTTGTGGGTACTAGTCTACGGTACACACGTGGAACCACCCTCCTGTATATAATCATTTAGAAGGAAATAGGTTTCTATAGTATAATTCCGGCATTTCTAACTACACAAATTAATTGATCTTAAGCCATTGGCTTAATAAATGATACGATTCGATGTGAAATGGTGAAATTTTAGATTCAGTATAATTTCACATACATTTAAACTCTTAATAATAATAATAATAATTTTTACATATTCACCTTCCACAGTTTCATATTTATTAATAAAATATTAAATAATACCTAATAAATATTAATAATGTTTTAAAACATATTTCAGCAGGTCACATTAATTAAATTTATTCATATATAAGAAAAAGCATTAAAAATATATTCTGTTAATTTAAATAATATTAAAAAATAATTAATAAAATATCAAAAATCATATAAAGTTTTTGAATAAGTTTAGAAAAAGTAGATTAATGAGTACAAAGTTAATATAAAATATAAAATTACTTAGTTAACTTAAAATTAAAACTACACTTAATACTAATTTGACTTGTATATTCTTTTATTTAATACTTTTAAGTTCCTAGAAGATTCTATATTCGATCTGTGACACATGTTAGTAAATGCTAATAATGTGGATTCGATTATGTTAAGTTAATAAATAATACATTATTGTTCTCAATGAATAGTAAGTGTACCAAATCAAAAACATTGAAAATTAATATCTATAAAATTGTTGTGTGTTGGTTAGATATCATGCTATCAACTAAAATATGTTGAAAATTTGTGTTTATATCTCATTCACATCTCTAAGATCCCCAAGTAAGATTTGAAAAGCTCCCTTTTGAAAATAGTGTCAAACGTATCCAGACTAAGTATTATTTATTTAAACACTGTTTACAACCATTGAATATGTCTTAATTACAAATGATCAAAATATATCTCAAAGTTTGTGATTAACTAACATAAACACTTGAAAAACAATATTATTGTTTGATATTTGATGTAGCAGCGCCACGATCTAACTTACATTTCGTTACTCCAATGTACCTATATTAAAGTATGAGCGTGTGCGTGCGTGCGTGTGCGTGTGTGTATGTGTGTTGTATGAGAAAATAAAGTGCTGCCTTCCAAGCATCATAATGGTGGCCTGGGATTCGTTCCAGGCGAAAACTCAAAAGTAGAACCATCAACCACACGCAAGCCACTTGTTCCAACGCCGATGTAATTTGAATTTAAAACTTGCCCAACTACACAACCACCGTGGTAATGCCATATAGTAGTAAGATTTCTTCTGCAGAAGTTAGCTATGGTAGCGTTTATGCTCCCATAGAACGCTCGATTTCTTCTATTTGGCGTGCCTATTGTTCCTCCAGAGGGTAGAGTTAAGTTTTGATACACAAATGGTTGAAATGAGCTTGCCAGCAACACTTCCTCCATCCTGTTCACCCCAGATATACAAGTCTCTAAGTCTCTTGGGTTACTGAAGTAAATAAACATGATTAGTGTATCATCCTTAACATTTCTGGTTTTCAAAACCAACTGGCCAATTGAGAAGGGACCTGCCACCTTTAACATTAGCACCTTGTGTAAACCGGTTAGATGCAATATAGCAATGCCACTCGCTGCTTCAATATGGTTACCAAGCAATGATGTAATCCCCTCCACCCGGGCTAAAGAAGACTCGACATGGACGGGGATGGAAAGCTTACCATTGCAGCTGGGTTATCTCCCAACCCAAGGTGTGAGTTTGATCCCCATAGTCCTTAACTCGCTTGCAGGTCCAATCCCACTCAAGAGAAGCAACTGTGGACTTCCGATTGTGCCGGCAGACAGAATCACCTCGCTGCTAACCTTCGTGTTGAGAAGAGCTGTACGTTGTCGTCCGAACTGATCTGTGTATTTAACCCCGTACGCCCTTGGACGACCCACTCCTGCATATAGTTATGTGAATTTGTGAACAATTCATAGTAGCAACCTTGAACAATATGAGTTGAGCTTCAGCATGCAGCACTGTTTGGCTCTAAGATTTTCTGGATAAAATTCAGTAAAAATCTCCTCATCTTTTGTGATATTCATATATATTATTAATGTCTTCAGTGTATTGAAAAAAGGTAGGAGGGACCTCAATCATTATCACATTCACCAATAACGTATGCTGGATGATTTTGAGGTAAGAAGACATGCATTTTTGTCATTTTAATTATTTTAAAATTATTTATTTTTTAAATTTGGTAACTCTAATAAACATTGTTTGTCCCTACTATAGTTCATGCAATGCGTTTTGGATGTTGACGATACATTCTCATTTAATAACAAATTATAACAAATAATAAATTGGAAAGCTCCTTTGTATCTAGATTTTAATGTGATTTCACACTACAATGTGAAAATTTACAACAGTATCCATTTATATTAGGCCTTAACAGGAAGTTAGTCAAGGCGAAGAGACTCGTTCTTGTTAGTGCTCAACACTCAAAGGACTATGACACTAATAAAAAACACACTATATATAAATTGATAACAAGCTTTTTCCTTTCTCTAACATGGAATTTAAAGAGGAGCTTAATGTTGTTAAATTGATGTCTTACAACTTCTAAATTCTTGAAGCCTCCATTTTTGGTTTGAGATTTGAGAATGAAGAGCCTCTACAAGATTCACAAATTCTATAAGGTAGATAAATTAACTTTTTAGCATGGTGCATCGACCCTCCACATATAAATAAGTTACAAGATTCAGCACTATGATGTACAACTGATAGTTAAGTGTTTTTTAATAAGTCTATTTAGAAGGGTAAATGGGGAACAAACATCTCAACAATGAGAAGAGCTTACTTTATAATATGTAACAAGTTTTTAGTTGGAGAAAGTTATGCTGTCGTCATTTATAAAAGAAAAATGATATAACTTATATCTCAACCAAAGTTTTGGGTGGTACAAGGGGTTTGTATGTTAACACAAACAAAATTAACAGTGGATTTGATGTTAGAGTGAAGGTATATTCTAGTTTTGTAAGTTTAAATTATATTATCACAATGTTAATGTGTCCTTTCATGGCCTTTGTAGCCTTGACCTCAATAGAAAATACCCTACACCATGTCTCAACAGTCCTCGACACCAAGGATAGTCAAGGCTCCACAAAAAGTATGAAAGGTCCTTCTATTTCAATGACATTCCATCGTTGGTATTGAGGATGGGATGTCCCTTTTAAACATGACGAAAGGGGTTTGCATGGTGATGCTTCTATAAACACCTCTTGTAAATCTTGACACAATCATTTATATACTTTCATTTGTTTTATCTATTAATAAGTAAACTCCAATTTCAACATTAAGAATGTCATTGTTTCAATTTATCTACATAATTTATGTCTTTCACGTGTAGATTGTGAATTTGGGTTGTTAGTGATAATATAAAGAGAAATTAAGTGAAATGAAATTGAATTTCAATATCATAATGTGATGAACCACATTACACTAGAGTAATTAATGGTCTTATATGTAAATTTTTATATACGATAATTATAAAAATTACTTATTTAAGAAATGTCACATGAAACGAGATGAAAAAAATTGAGGGCACTCATCAACTTTATCATAATGCAATCGACAAAGTCAAAAATTTTATCATTAACTTGTTTATGAAGACATAAGGTCTTGTGTTGTCATGTGTAAGATTTCAAAAGGCATGTTATAAATAATGATTTATACGATGGTTTATTATGTGAAAAAGACATTAACGGATGCATAAAGGACAACCCTAAACCACATGAGGAAACACGTGAGAGCGATGGTAGTTATGAGAAAGAAGAGGGAACGACAAGTGATAAAGATGCTTCCGATTAATAAATAAATGATGACATTATTTTGGAGTAGTTCAATTCAAACTTAAAGAAGGAATTCAAAATCACCTCTTTCGCTCAATACATAAATTTTTTTTTTAATATTAACGGTCGAGCCAAGTGAAAAGACACTATCTCTATATCTAAGTCAAAAAGCAAAAGAAAGAAGAATCATTGATATAGACTAATCGAAAATAAATTTTATAATGAACCAAAATACGCATGGAGAATAATTAAAAAGATTTATAAGAAAATACATAAGAAGAATCAAGAAAAAGGTTTTAATAATTATTAGTTTTGTTAAGGAGACAACAATTAAAGGTGTTGATAACTTCACAACCGTTAGAAAGAGTGGTAGAGAAAGGGGTATACCTTATCAAAAATTAAAAAGAAATTAAGAACTTTACTTTATTATTTTTGAACACATGTATAATTTGTTGGGACGAAGGATTTTTAAAAGGTAATTATCTATACATAAATGTGCATTCCCACCCTTGGCACTAAGAATGGGGATTAGTTTGTGAAAGTAAAAAATCCTTAACATATCGGTGCTTATTACATCTTCGGTGCGAAGGATGGTTGAAGTCGAAAACAGACTTCATAGAGGTGCATCAATCATCCATGGTCTACAATGCCAAAATTTGTTTTGAATCAGCAGTAGCATAAAACAAAAGTAATTTATTACATCTATATTAGCATCTATTTAACAATTCTTTTTTATTTTTTTATACAATGTGAGTTTATTAGCCCAAATATCCTTGCCAACGTAATGTAGCTGTGCAAAGTATATTTATATGCCATAACGATGTGCTCGACACCCCTCCACATCAAGGATAACATTTTATATGGATTTTATATAATTCACTTCTCATTTCATAGGATTCATTACCTTTGTACGGATTTGTACGAAATTGTAGGGCAGCATGCACGTTAGACGCACTAATGTAATATTGTTATATATATATATATCAATACACAAAAATTTCGAATATACCAATACTTAGGCGCACAGGAAGTTTGGTCCCTAAAATAGAACTTCTTAATGTGTTAGTTGAACAATACTCAAGGTCTCAACAATGCGGCAAATTCTTGCTCTCCTCCTGTTAGTCGTGGGCATCGGTAAGTACTAACTGATCATTTTAAAAAGATCTCTCTTATTTGTACATATAGCTGTTAGTACACAACCAAGTGAACATTTAAAGGAGGCAAATACTTATTCACCTTCAATACTATATGATTATATAATTGTGGGAGGAGGCACTGCCGGTTGCCCTTTAGCAGCCACGTTGTCACAGAGATTCAAAGTTCTTCTTCTGGAGCGCGGAGGCTCGCCATATGGAAACCCAAATATTACCTTGAGAGACAACTTCAGTGCAAATTACATTAACCAAGGCACACAGACACCAGTCCAAGCTTTTGTCTCAACAGAGGGCGTCCCAAATGTTCGCGCTCGAGTTTTAGGAGGAGGGACATCAATAAACCTTGGTTTCTACAACCGTGCGAGTCCACAGACTATAAGTCAGATGGGATTAGATCAGACACTAGTTAATTCTTCTTTTCAGTGGGTTGAGCAAGTTTTGGTATCATTTCCTAATCTTGGACCTTATCAGTCTGCATTTAGAAGTTCCTTGCTTGAAGCCGGAGTGACACCCGATAACGGTGCAAGTTATGACTTCCAACCTGGTACACAAACAGGTGGCTCCATTTTTAACAACCAAGGTGTTAGAAGGCCAGCTTCGAATTTGTTCGTTTACGCAAACTGGAACAATTTAGTCGTTCTGCTCCATGCTGAAGCTCAACTCATATTGTTCCAAGGTTTGCTACTATAGAATGTTGTAATCACAAATTTGCGTAATTATATGCAGGAGTCGGTCGTCCAAGGGCTTACGGGGTTAAATACACAGATCAGTTCGGACAACAACGTACAGCTCTTCTCAACTCGAAGGTTAGCAGCGAGGTGATACTGTCTGCCGGCGCAATCGGAAGTCCACAGTTGCTTCTCTTGAGTGGAATTGGACCTGCAAGAGAGTTAAGGACTATGGGGATCAAACTCACACTCGAATCACCTTGGGTTGGGAAGAACGTAAGAGATAATCCAGCTGCAACGGTAAGTTTTCCTTCCCCGTCGCATGTCGAGTCTTCTTCAGCCCAGGTAGTGGGGATTACATCATTGTTTGGTAACTATATTGAAACAGCGAGTGGCATTGCTATATCACGTCTAACCGGTTTTACACAAGGTGCTACTGTTATAGAAAAGGTGGCAGGTCCCTTCTCAATTGGCCAGTTGGTTTTGAAAACCAGAAATGTTAAGGATGATCCACTAATCACGTTTAATTACTTCAGTAACCCAAGGGACTTAGAGACTTGTATATCTGGGGTGAACAGGATCGAGGAAGTGTTGCTGGCAAGCTCTTTTCAACCATTTGTGTATCAAAACTTAACTCTTCCCTCTGGAGGAACAATAGGAGCGCCAAATAGAAGAAATCGAGCGTTCTATGGGAGCATAAACGCTACCATAGCTAACTTCTGCAAAAGAAATCTTACTACTATATGGCATTACCACGGTGGTTGTGTAGTTGGGCAAGTTTTAGATTCAAACTACAACGTTGTTGGAACAAGTGGTTTGCGTGTGGTTGACGGCTCTACTTTTGAGTTGTCGCCTGGGACGAATCCTCAGGCCACCGTTATGATGCTTGGAAGGTAGTACTCTATTTTCTCATACAACACACACAAACGCACACGCACACGCACACACATTGCTCATACTTTAATATAGGTACATTGGAGTGAAAATTCTGTCTGAACGAACTGTAAGTTAGATCGTGGCGCTGCTACATAAAATATCAAACAATAATATTTATTTTTCAAATGTTTATGTTAACTAATCACAAACTTGAGATATATTTTTATCATTTTTAATTAATAAAAGATGTCTAAGCCGATGTTTTAACATTGTAAACAGTGTTTAAATACATAGGATACGTTTGACACTATTTTCAAACGGGAGCTTTTCAAATCTTACTTACTTCCGTATCTTAAAAGATATAAACACAAATTTCAACAGTTTTGAGTTGATACAACCAACACATATACACCCACAGTAATTATATTTAATTTGGTGAACTTACTATCTATTGACAACAATAATGTATTATTAACTTACATAAGCGAATCCACATTGTTCTGGATAAGATGGAATAAGAAACATTTGAATACAGAATATTCTAGGAATTTAGGTCTATGTGTAAAAGTAATAAACACTAGTATGATTCAGAAAAATTCAAATTTAGAACATAACAATTAGTATGACTTGCACTAATTAAGAGAGCTTCTTAAACTTGTAATTTACCAAATATAATGTGAGCCACATTATTAAAAAATCATAATAATTATGATAATTATATTATGATAATACCATGTTTGATACGATTACGTGTTTCATATAATTTTCTTAATAAAAGGTTTTCAAACGCAAGAAGAACCTTTTATTATAAATAATATAAATCACTTAAATTGATTTAAGATCACACTAATCATAAAATTATTAAAATGTACTAAATAACTATTTATTATTAGTGTATAGAGAAGTATCTGTACGTAAGGCAAAGAGAGACTATGGAGGGGTACGTGCCACATGTTACATGTATATGCATGTCTACATGTATATATGTGTATGTGTGTGTATGCATGCATTTGAAGTTCTTGCAATATCTATAACAAACTTGTCCGATACCTGTTACAGTGTAGACTCTGTAGAGAAAATACCTTTAGATAAAAGCCCATATATCTAATGTGCACAATATATACATATATATACTATATAGTTCAACGTCTCTGCCGTATATCATTCCATTTATTAAGGCATTTTCAAACACAATGATTTTTTTTTCCTGAAATATGAATAATTATATCTGCAATAATTGTGCTGGTAAGAACCTTTGTTGTATAAATCTCAGGCTAAATTTATTCATAATAAACAATAAACAAGCATTTTTTTTCTTTGTTCAGTTTATAACAGCTCAAATTTAAATCCCATAGAGCTCGTTGAAGACAGGCTTGGATTCAAGAATGATGCCTTGCAGTGTGTCCAGATCGGGAATGACAGACTTCACAACGGGATGGTTTCGAAGCGCACAAACAAGCTTGTTCAAGTTAGGGCATTGTTCAGAGCCAGGAATCAATGGTGCACCCCACATTGCAGGAGCCAGCAACACAAGGTCACTCAATCCCAACTTGTCACCACCGAATAGGGATTGCATAATTCTTTGTTCTTAGTCAGTTCTTCCTCCAAAATCTTACAGTTGCTCACAAGATCCTCCATCACGGTAGCGTTTCCCTTAAATATGCTTATGATCACATTAAACATCTGCAATAATAGTTGCCAAGTAGTTAAAATTTTCTATAAATTAAACATATAATGATATATGAATCTCGTAGTTTCTAAAGAGCTAACACCTCTCATTTATACAAGGTATATGGATCTTTCTAAATATACTCTTAGTCTATACTTACACGATATAATTGAGATCGTAGGCATAACATACACAAACACATGCATGCGTGCATAGTCACCTGCTCTCTCACACACACGCACCAGGGCAATCGCACGGACTATCCACATGAGCTGAGAACGGGGTTATAGTCAGCTATACAAAAGTCTCAAAGGAGCTTTTGGATATGTGGTTTGCATGATGGCCATAGTTCCCTTGAAATTGTCCATATTCACCTTCATGTCGAGATATTATGTGGTATAAATTTTGTCATGTTTGAAAAATGGTGGAGCATAGCAATGGTCCTCATTTCCTTATCTTCTCTGCAATTATCCTTTAATTGTTATAAGGTGGTCCACTGTTGAACATCCAAGATAGACACTCACGTGTCCTCCAGCGTGTTTCTCATGTTGTTCTCCCCATGTTGTGAGACATGCTTCGACGAGTCTTGAGATTAACTTTGCAAAGGTAAAACAACTATCGTATAATTACATTAAATCCGTAAGATTTTGGTATATTAATAAGAAAATATACTAAATAACATTTCATAGGTGTTCTACAGTATATAAAGGTAAAGAAGACCCATTCATTAATGTTAAGGACCAACATGTACAATACTTGAGACCCTCACAAACCACTGGACCGCTCTCCAAAAGCTTATCCACACCATATCTATATTAGGTTATTTCCTCTTCTTAAGAGAATATCAATATATACATACTCAATTAGTCATATATCATTAACCTCTTTGTATACCCATAAAGAATTTACTTGGCCTCATTCCTTGTGAGTATTCTATTTAATTTGTGTAACATGAAACATTGGGTGCACCTTCACTTCTTTGATAAATGTAACCAATATGTAACCTTATAAATATGTTTCCAAAATGTCATAAACACCTATATAGATAGGAGATAACTTATCATTGTGTTTTTTATAAGGTCACAATAGTGTTCTATTTTATATGTGTGATAAATATTAATTCAAGATATACATAATTTTCCATTTGGAACTCTAAGAAGCTTTTGTGCTTAATAAAGTTGATTTTTATAGAAATTTGAATGTTCTTAAATTCAACACTCAGATCTCTAGTTTCGTTATCCATTTTATCCTAGGCTTTTTTATTTACTAACACCAACTCAAAAGCTATCTTGAGATGTCATTCGAACCTAGCGTAGTACATATTCATCCCAATCCCATTGTATTGGCTATTGTTGTAGATACATCATAACTAACTCTAATGCATTCACATTTTTTCATAAGGAAACTAACTTGACAAATTTTGTCAACTTGTTTATAATGACCCACACTATTCATTTTACTTGTATGTCCTTGGCAAATGAGTGATAAAGTTCATAAAGATACTTCTCATCACTTGTTTGGAATAGGGCAATGGTACTAATAGCCCACTTAGTTGTCACAAGTCCTACAATACGATATCAATTTTCATATTCCTTTAATAGAACCTTAGATCAACTCAAAGTTTCCCTACCCCCTTCCCCAAGTGATTAGCTTTTGAATAATCATGATGGAAATATAATACTTGATTGTTCAAATGGTTAGTAAAAACTTTATTTTGAAATAAGTAACTATCCTCTGAGCTTATACACCTCGACATCTTATGCTTAAGCACATTGAATTACCTCACTAAACTCACTAACCATCTTTATCAATGCATTACAAAATATGTTTGGAATTCTTTAACCACTTTGGCTTTCCTTGATGCATGAGAAAGCATATGTCATTATGTGTGAATGAATATACCAAATGCTTATGATTTATAAACACCTTGAAACTTGCACCATAAAGTAGTGCCTTCAAATTCATAATGCATTAACAATAGCCAGTAATTCTTATTCATAAATCGAGTATTATGGCTTCGTAAGATTTAAAGTGTGACTCTCATAAGCAATACATTTTCTTTCTTGCATAATTACAGCTCCAATGGCCACTCCACTAGCACCACACAATATAGTAGAACCTGTATAAATTAAACACGTTGGGACTGGAAAAAATATTTAATTTAGAAAGGGTTTAAATAAGGAAGGCAGAACACAATAGCATACAAAATAATATATACAGTGGGACCATGATTTTATTTAATTTAAAGAGGGTTTTAATTTATACAGGTTTAATTTAGACAGGTTACTGTACTAAGTCATAAGGCTTGGAGGGATTTACAATACATAAAACTGGTGCATGTATCAAGATTTGTTTCAAATCTTGAAAATTGCGCTTTTTTGAAGTACTCCATATAAAAGGAAAGTACTTCCTATGAACTTAAGTAATATAGATGCTTTCTCAACATAAGTCTTTACAATAATAACCAGTCGTGCCAAGAAACTCCACAACTCTTATACATTACTAGGACTGGCCATTGCTCCACCATTGCCACTTTATGTGGATAAATCTTAACTCCCCTTGACATCACAATGTGACCCAATTACTCCACCTCATGTTGAGTAAACACACACTTGCACATGACAAAAAGATACGTGTTTGGAGACTCAAGTTTTTTTCCAAACCAAGTGTCTTTAACTCCACCATATTCAAGCTTCACTTGATTGATGCTTCACTTAATCTTAGGATTTACACACTCTAACCAACTCATCCCAAGGATGAGATCCATGTGTTAGCTCCACAAAAAAAAAAGTCTCCACCATGGGTTTTTTCAACCTCCAGTTGTAACTCTTTTACATAAACACTCTAGCTTTGTGTGACAATAGTTGAACCCTCAATTTTGTATTGAAACATAGTCTTCGTGAACAAGTTGCAAAAAGTCTCTACCAACTAGGTTTTGCTAACCTCTAGATGTAACTCCTCCACATAAGCAATCCAACTCTATGTGATAGTAGCTGATCTTGTAATGAGGCACAATCTTCATGTGCAAGTACAGAAAGTCTTCACTATTTGGGTTTTGCCAACTTCTAATTGTAGCTCCTCCACACAAGCACTCCAACTATGTGACAATAGTGAGCCCTCAATCTCGTATTAAGGCACAATCTTTGTGAGCAAGTGTAAAGTCTCCACCAACTGGGTCTTGCCAACAACTCTTCCACATAAGCATTACAACTTTGTGTGATAGTAGATGAGCCCTCAATCTTGAATGTAGGCACAATCTTCATGGTCAACCTACATAAAGTTGTCATTAGCTAGGTTTTGCTAACCTTCAACTGTAACTCTTCCACACAAGCACTCAAGTTTCGTGTGATAATAGTTGAGCCCTCAATCTCATATTGAAACATAGTTTTCCATGAGTAAGTTGCAAAAAGTCTTTACCAACTAGGTGTTGCCAACCTCCAGATGTAACTCCTCTACATAAGCAGTCCAACTCTGTGTGATAGTAGCTGATCTTGTAATGAGGCACAATCTTCATGGGCAAGCTGTAAAAAGTCTCTCCCAATTGGGTTTTGCCAATCTCCAGTTATAACTCTCCACACAAGCACTTCAACTTTGTGTAGCAATAGTTGAGCCCTCAATCTTGTATTAAGGCACAATCTTCGTAGGCAAGTTGTAAAAAGTCTTTACTAGTTGGGTTTTGCCAACCTTTAGCTGTAACTCCTCCATAAGCACTACAATTGTGTGTAATTGTATGAGCCCTCAATCTCATATTGAGGCATAGTCTTTGTGGGCAAGCTGTACTCTACAAGTTATTGTTACTCTTGCTATCCATGAGTATTCACATTAGACGTTCACCAAGTCATCCCTTTACCACAATAGCATGTGTATGTGTACTCTCATGCCATGTAGTCTACCTATAACATAAATGCACAATCTACCATGTCCTATGAGGGACTCATATACTGTGGAGCAAATGTGAATTTATTGAGTGGGAGTCTGTTATTTCCCACAATATATTCTTAAATCCACTTGTTCAAGTTGAGGTTGTGGACGGATAATAAATCAAATCATAATTTTCAAAGAGTGCAATAAACCATGAAAAAATGGTTCCGAAAAGGAGGGAATAACCAATCCACCTTAACAGCATTAGTGGAATACTACCTTAGTTGCATAGGGATTCATAGTTTTACCTTGTTTAGGAACCCACAAACTCTATATGAGTCCCGTTGGCATGTTAATCTTTGGTTCTAGAGGGCTTATTATATAAGCTATTATATAAGAAAATGGTGAGTTGCAAAGATGTTCAACTTCAGCCCTTAGTGCCTTATTAGTCTCCTCAGACACCTAGAAAACAACTTGCATATGATCAAGAGATTTATGCATTGTTTGAAAAGAGATAACATTCTTCATAGTGTTTTAGCTATCACGATCCTATCAAGAGTGATTAAAATAGAAGAAATAAAGTAAAAGAGAAGGGAAAAAAAAATTTAATGGAGAATTATAGAATTTAGAATCTAAATGGAAATGGAAACTCAAAAGGAAAAACTAAATGGAACTAAAGCTGAATCAATCTAGAAGAACTTGTATTAAATACTCTGAAGAAAACTTAACATGTAAGCTCCTTTATCTAATGACATAGTTGTAACTCAAGTTGGAACTAAGAGTAAAAACTTTAACTTAAAGTGGAAGTTTTAATTAGAACTTAAAATGGAAACTTTAATTGAAAGTGAAAGTGAAAAATGAAAGCTGGAAATGACAGTGGCGTTGAAAGTGATAGCAATGGTGATGATGAAAGTGATAGTGATGATGGTGGTGGTTTTGAGTATCTAAAGCAAAATTTTTCCTTAATTAATAGCATCGTGACGAGACTTAGTGTAAAGTTCTTAAAATATCTTAATATTTGTATTTTAACATATTTTTAGAAATATATTCTTTTGGTATATAAGGAGGGTTTAAACTAGGTTTGCACACAGAAGTAATCAACACCAATCTTAATATCGTCTTTTATATTATTATTTTTCATGTTTTTTCTTTTTGTTATATCTTTTCCATAAGATAATTTTACAATCTTTTTAAAAAAAAATAATTCATCAATTAATTAATCATTTTCTAATAAATAGTGTTCTTTTATAATTCAATGCCTCATTTTCATATTGTTCATTTAACTTTTTTTCTTTAATTTTCCCTTTTCTTCTTAATTTTTCATCTTTTTTTTTTTTAAAGTCCTTGTTTCTTTCTAATTTTCTCTTCTTTTTTCATTATGTGTGTTTTTATAAAATCTTAATACTTAAATGAAAGTTATACAACAATAAAAAAATTAAAGTTGAGAAATGAATAAGTTTAATTGCATATGATTGAATTGCCTTAGTCAAATGACATTATTAATTATCATGCAATTGTCCCATCGTAATATAAAAATAATTAAATAATTTTATTAATTTTATTCTTTTATGTGAATTTAAAATGCAAGTCATAAATGCCATATTCAAAATTATTAAAAAGAACATTCAAAATACATACATTAATAAAGGGACAACAATTTCAAGTCATAGTTATATATTAAATAGATACAATTTAAATAATGAAAAAAGCATCATTATCTACCATGCTTTGATGAAGAAAATCATGAATGACATCACTATTTAACTTCATTTTCTGAATAAAATCCAATAAAATCTCCCAATCTTTCATGATATTCATATATTAATGTTTTTAGTGTATTGAAAAAAAATTAAGAGGGACCTCTTTCATTATCACCTTAAGACGTATGTTAGATGCTTTTGAAGTAAGAAGACATGCATTTTTTATTTTTCAGTTGTTTCTAAATTATTTCTTTTTTAAATTTGAAAAGTTTAATAAACATTATTCATTCCTACTATCATTCATGCAATGTGCTTCTTAATATGTGGTATTAATACATTTGCATTTAATAATAAATTTTCTCCCTGTATAACAAATAATAAGATTGACAAAGTTCCCTTGTACCTAAATCTTAACGTGATTTAACAAGACGAAATTGAGTTTTATAATGATATCGTCTTCTATCAAGCCTTATATTAAGTTAAAATAATTAATAATCATACGTACTCCAACAACTCCAAAAATAACTCTCATAGCTCTCACTTTTTTTTGCATCCTTGATGTGAGTCATATTGCATAGCTTAAATTAGTTATTTTGATTTCTTTATTGTCCTTAAAAACTTTAAATTTTGCAATATTAATACAGAAATTATATATCCTTAAATTAAATTTAGAAATAAATTGTTGCAAAAGCTTATAATTCAATGTCCTTGTATTAATTAAAAAAAAAATGACAATCTCATCAAAATCATATAAAATTGAATGAGTCTTATCCTTATTCACTTGTTATGGCCTTTGAAGACACCTTATTCTAAGTGCTTGCATTGTATGACTCGGTGAACAAATCAATTTTTATAATTAAAATCATAATTAATTTGCAAACCCATAAATAGTTTATAAACAGTGAGAATGTAACATTATGTAATTATTACATTAATTTGATTGAGTTAAGTGTATATACGATTCTTTAAAATTTTCTAGTTAAATTTGTTACAAACTAACTGTGGATAAATCAAATATGTTTTAATTCAAATATTTTAAATTAGACTAATTAGGACAACTAAAATAAAATCCGGTGGGAACCGTGCTTGAAGAATTATATCATTAGTCTCAAAGACTCAAAGTTTCAAACACATGACTTCAACTTTTATTGATCCACTACATGCCATTAAACTCTATCCAAAGTTTCATTGAGAACGCAGTGTACAGTATCACTATCGTGTCCAAGTCACCTTCTTTCATATCTAAATAATAAGAGAGTGAGTTTGGGCCCGCATATAACATTCCACATGCACGTGTAAGCGTTGTGGTTGATATGATAATTCCACAATCTGGCATTTCAGAATTCACCAATCAATCTTCCAAACGTAGAAAAGCAACACGGCAAGTATAGAAAATCAACCCTTGAACGATTACTGACGCAGATGTGTACAAAATAAACCTGTGTGTGCGTGCGCGTGGATCCACAGTGGTCAAGCTTGTTTAAATGTGAACTCGTATCCGTTCACATTAAACGATTTACAACGTCAAACAGGTCAGTTCTCGTGCAACCGTGTCCGTTCAGTGCAAGTTCTGTGAAACTCTTAACCTTGCTGTATTAATGCTGCAGTTAACATAATACAATTCTATCACCAAATGTCCTTAGATTTTCTTGGGCTGCCTGGATTCAGGTTCCGTCCAACCGATGAGGAGCTCGTGAATTTCTACTTGGAGAGAAAACTCGAAGGAAAATTAGACATTCCTCCAAGCTTGATTAATGATATTGATTTTTACAGTTATGTTCCTTGGGAGTTATCTGGTACAATCTTATCTCTTTATACTCTATAAACATCTCTCTCTCTCTCTCACGTTCCCATTTAAACAGAAATGTTTGCAACTGGAAACTCAGAATATCACTACTTCTTTGTGCCAAGGGATCGGAAGTACCCAAATGGATTGCGCCCCAATAGAGTCGTAAGTGGGTATGGGTATTGGAAAGCAACTGGGACGGACAAGAAACTAATATGCAGTGGAAGATTCATTGGCCTTAAGAAAACACTTGTTTTCTACAAAGGGCGAGCTCCTCAAGGGACTCGAACAAACTGGATCATGAATGAGTTTCGAGCGCCCATACGACATGCCAGACTCTAAACCTAAGGTAATAAATTACAGCACGGAATATTCTGGTATATATGTATTAATTCTTTGTTTAGGTGGATGTTACATTATGTCGCATGTATAGAAAGGTTAAAGGTTTACGAAAGGAAACATATAACAATGACATTATTTCAAATGGGTTAATAGTGGTGATTTTGAGCATATGTTTGATTGGATACTCAAAGATGGTTTAGAGGAAGTTGAGAAAGCTCAAATTGATGTTGATTTGGAATAATAGAATTTATAAATAGATATTTACATAGTTTTAAATAATCTTTTATCATTTATAATATAGATTAAAAAAGATCACAAAAGTAAATTCATTATGAAACAATTTCATTATACATTTTATATTTAAATTAATAGAAAATTCAATTTATAATTATAACTATAATGTTAAAATCAACAATATGATTTTAACAATGAATATATTATTATAATAAACTTAAACCATGTAACCTATAATTTAAAAGATATATGTACTTTTCTTTTTGAAATTTGAAATTACATGAATAAAATTATTATAAATCTTATGTTAATATTTTTTTTCTTATTGTGTGATAAGAGAGCACATCTAACCATAATAATATTAGCTTAAATAAATGTAATTATTAACTACATATATTACATAAAAATTACATTTTTGCGTCGTATACATATATATGCGTGTGTGTATGAGCGTGATTGTTCATTAATATATGCATTTATAATATGTAAGAAATAAAATATTTATATTTTTTTAATGTGAAAATTTACCTAGCTTTTAACTTATCTCACACATTTAATTTTTTATGTTTAAGGTGTAATTCATTTATAAACTTTATTATTCACCACCTATATATGCTATATAATATAACACTTCACGATGGTAAATTTAAGGTGTAATACATTATATCTAGAGAGAGAGAGAATAAAATGCTTTAATAAACAATATGTGAATCAATAAGTAATTAATAGATTATTCTAATATTAAAAGTGTTCAAATTGATTAATAACTATATCATTTTTAAATTTTTATAATATTATATAGATATGCAAACTCTTGAGCATTACTATAATATATATTCTCAAATTCATATGTATATACATATGTTTGTGTGTGTGACATAACACATTTAAAGATAATATTTTTATAGTATTATTTACTAGGTAAACTTTTAAATTAATTTAAAACAGTGTATGTGCTGTTTCTACTATTTATATATATTTAAATGTTAAGTTGCCCTAACCCTAAAACAGGGAAAATTTTCGTTAGGTCAGACAGTGTACATAGAAGGCGATCTTTGCAGTGGGGCATGTAATTAGCAGCTGATCCATGGTAAGCGCATTATAAAATTTACAATCATTATCATTTGTATTTAAATTATCTTTAATTGCAATCTCATTTATTTAATCATATAATTGAATGTGTGTTATATTATCATCAACTGTCCATACTTATACACATAGACTAGCGCACACACATGTCTTAACACACACCATATATATATATATATTCGTTTCTTTGTTATATTATGTATAAACTCTGTAGGAGGTCAAGCGTCGTCCTTCCCTTGTCAAAATTACCAAGCCAAGGCATAGTATCTTGATCCAGGTATATTCCATGATCATACAGCTAAAATGTGTATTGTTGTATCAATAATATTCATATTATAATGTATTTAAATTGTCATTTTTCATATATATATATAATATATATATATATATATATCCACTGCATGTTGTGTGTGTCCGTTACATTATATCATATATACTTTATAGTATTGTGTTTATATACATTTGTATATATGTACATTTATTTGTGCAGGAAGAAGTACTATCTGCAAAGATAGATGTGGTTGGTCATGATGAATTGGAGGTGTTATGGCAGGAACTCGATTCCTGGTCTTTTGATATATTCAAGGTTGCAAATGAAGACCTTCCAAAGGTACCATACACACATACGTAACAGTATGCTGTCTATACTGGTATAGATTAGTATTATTCGCCATTTATAACTACTCAAGTATACAACTGCATATGTTTAAGTCACTAATGTATATATTATTATAATGTATAATAATATATACATTATTATATAATGTATGTACATATGCAACACTCTATATTTGTGTATATAGACACATGTATATAAATTATGTTTACAGATGGCCGAGAGGATTTTCATAAAGTTGGGTTTGCTTACAACGTTTCCTATAGATTCTCAGAAACTCAGAGCGTTCATTGAATGTGTAAGTCGTGTGCGTGTGCGTGTGGACGTGTGTTAATACTAGTGTATTTTGCAGATGGTTGCTCAGTACCGTGCACACGTCCCATTTCACAACTTCAGGCATGCGTGTGATGTCCTCCACGCTATGTAAGCACATAATCCTATTATACTAAGACATAACACATTGACAATACACAGACACATATATACTGTACACACACACACACACACTCACATAGAGAGACAGAGAGTAATTATATGCAGGTACTTATTTATTAAACTAGGGGGACTTGAAGATAAGATCAACGATTTGGAGAAACTAGCACTTTGTATAAGTGCATTGTGTCATGACGTGGATCATCCAGGCTTACAAATGCATTTTTAGTAGCTTGCAACGACCCTCTTGCTATTCGTTACAACGACATATCGGTTTTAGAGAACCATCATGCTTCAGTCACTGTGAAAGCCCTCACGGTAAGCTTTAGTATACATATGCACATGCATATACATACACACGTATGTGTGTATATGTACGTACTTATGTATGTAGAGGATAGTTTTAACATAAGCTATGTATACAGGGATATGAATCAATGAATATACTTGGGATATTTCCAGACCCGGAACAGAGATATATACGGAAACTCATCGTGACTTGCATTCTTGCTACGGATATGGCGCATCACACTGCTGTGGTGAACACTTTCAGCGCAAGAAGTAAAGAGCCAGATTCCTTTCAGCCTTCTTCGAGTTATGTTTACCATCCTCCACCTCCGCCGAAGAAAGTTGCTTGCAAAAAACCGGGGATATTCGAAATGGTATATGCTATGTATATACAGAACAGTATACGTATATGGTTTAGAACAATCTATATATCATATACATAGCTAAAGATATTATTTCTGTTGTGCATGTGCGTGTGTATTTACACACAAACACACGGGGAGACTGTGTATATGGCTAGAAAAAATTCATATTATACTGTAGCTTTATGCTACCTTTATGCATACAATTATCATCTTATGTGCTTCTGTGACTTCAGATTTAGGTAGTCCCATTGTTAATCACCAACTAAATATCTTGTATAACTTAATATACTAGTGGCACACATGTTTGTGTGTATTAGCAAGGTACTAATATGCAACGTTATTTATATTTTATAGCATTTATATGTTTAACTCTCTGTGCCTATAGGCTCGTATCATATTGTAAGAAGACATCCACACATGATATTATCGTACAATGTATGTGATGTATGCTACGGTGCTATAGTTATCACTGCTATACTAGCAATCACTGTAGCTAACCGTAAGTTACTAACATACATAAACTATTATTTGGTACTAAGGAGGGAGGCCATCACACACACGTAGAACTGACAATGTCATAATGTACTAATATACCTTCATATTTACTTCTAATTATTTTTCAAGCAGGAAGAGCAAGAAGTAGAACCAGCGCCAGAGTCACCTAGGAGCGCAATTGCAACAAGCGAGGACACTTTACTGCTTATGAAAATGATTATGAAGTGCTCTGATTTAAGCAACACAATCAGGCCATTCCCTCTGTCTAAGAAATGGGCTGCTTTGCTGCTGTTGGAATGGTTTCGGCAAGGCGACGTGGAACGAAGGCTAGGCATGGAAATTTCACGAAATATGGACCGTAATGACCCGGATTCACTCCAGTAAGTGTGTTTAATTATATATAACATATTATCAACAACTTTATGGATTAATGTGCATTCTAATATGTGTTGTGATGCATATGCTGTGTATCCCTGCGTGTCTGTCTGTCTGTCTGTCTGTCTCTCTCTCTCTCTCTCTCTCACACACACACACACAGGTTTTCAAGCATATAAACGCAGAAACATGTAGCATGTGTATATAGTTCATATTCCTCGAATTCAAGAGTTTTATCTGATATATATGCTAATATTATTGAAAGCATTCTGCATACGAACTTACAGAATATGGTATGTTATATATACTAGTATCATATATAGAACTACATTATTGTGATTGCAGTACTAGGTTGCTATAGTCTGGTAGTCTCTCTCTCTCTAAGTTTTTTTGTAACATACACATACATATCATTTTAATTATGTGTGTGTGTGTAACAATGTAAATCCATTTGCAGGAGTATGACTCTAGGTTGTATTGACGTATTTTCGACGCCTATGTACGAAGCTGCTGCTGCTGTGTTACCGAATCTGCGCGGGAATGTCTTACCGAATCTTACTGCTAATCGAGAGGCCTGGATGTCTTTCTCTACTGCTGGACCTTTAGAAGAGGTTAGTATATACATATAGATATACATATAGACTTGTATACATATGTGTCAGTATTGTGTGTATATGTATATTTATATACATATGCACATTATTTTACAACAGAGTACTTCTTTAGGCTTCATTAATTAATAAAGGATTACCTTGTGCTTTGAGGCCTTAACAACATTGCTGGAACAGAACTAAATCGGGCCGGTAATATACACACATACGTATGCACAAGAGAGTTTTAGATACATATATGTGTGTGTATTTGTACTTTTGATGTGTATATACATCTGTATGTATATATATAGTGTCTAGAGTGTATACATATGACAGATGTGCGGACTTTACAACAAATTGAGAAAGAAGATAGCCACTTAACGCAATGTGCACAGACACATGATATAGTCTGTTTAGTGATAATAATTTCAGAATGTTTATCACGTATACTTGTGTGTGTGTGTGTGTGCCATAATGGTTGTTATGCAGGAGGTGCAAATTATACTTGGTTCTTTCTTCCAAGTAGAGAGAGACGAAGAGCAGAGATTAACTTTGAGAAAATCACTAAGAACCTCTCAGTCACTTCAGATACCCACACCTGAGCCATCACACGCAAAGCTCTTCAGAGGCCTCCATCTGAAACAAAAAAGCCTAGCACTACCAGTTACACGGTGCGTGAGGAAGGGAGAGAGATGCATGCATGTTTATTGTGGATATAATCTCGTTAGTAATATGCATTAATCATTATTCATTGCGATGTTGGGTAGTTTGATTGGCTATAATTATAAATATTATTGATAATATGATCTGGATAGCAAATATCAATAGAGTTCCTTTTTACCAGACGCCAAGCAATGAAAGACCACTCAGCCTCTTATTTGGAGCCCCGTTGGGTCGGGATGTGAACACTCTAGGTTAGTATTTAGAAGTATGTGTGCGTGTAATGTATATTGTGATGGAGATCTGTGTGTGTGTGTGTGTGTGTGTGTGTGTGTGTGTGTGTGTGTGTGTGTGTGTCTGTATAATTAGATCTTATCCAGTTTCGGAAACTGTGGTTAATAGATGGACAAAGTAAACACCAGATTTTTAAGTTATTATGCTTTTGTTAATTATGCGTATTAGCGTCGGAACTGGCCTGGAATACAACACTTCGGACTCGTCATTAAGAGTAAACCTTGTGCCATCTTCAAGAAGGTCGCAATCTGGAAGTATTGGCTCTTTACAACTAGGTTCAAGCTCTTCAACAGGTCTGCACAGTCTGTTTACGCGCGCGCGCGCGCGTGTGTGAGAGAGAGAGTTTAAGCTAGGGTTTGCATTTGCAGCTTCGGGTATTACAGAAAGAGGTTCTGGAACTTCTCTCTCTGTGGTATTTACATTTTCTTTATCTCTATGTGATTATTCTTAGTTCGTTATTATGACTAGAACTACACTTTTATCGTTATTGGTATCTATACACGCGTGTTAGATATGCATATTACAAAGCTATACGTGTGTATATCTGTGTATTTAATTGTACGTATAGCATATATGTTGTATATACACATGCTTTATTGTGCAGCCAAGCGTTGAGGAGCTCCAAGAGGGTGAAGGAAAGGTGGATTCTGTTCGGGATTCGGCTGACATGACTTCTGCTGATTTTTTCACAAGGCTGCGAGCTCGTGCACTTGCGGTATGCAAACTTGTGTGTGTGTGCGCTTGCTTGTGCGTGTGTAAGGCATATTTATACTGTGTATCTATATGTATATTAGGTGAGACTTAGCAAGTTACTGGATAGCAGACTATGGACATACTTTGTAGCGATTCCTGCAACACTGATTGCTTTATTTCTAAACGACTTCAACAGAGCTGTCTGCCCAAAATCTGTGGATCCCTTCGTAGAGGTTGTTGTTGTGTGTGTGCGCGCACACACAATTCGTATATATTTTGTGCTGTGTATACCATGTCTATGTCTGTGTGTACTTATTCATCTATATAGTATGTTGACTGTCATCATTTATGTCTGTGAAGGTCATATATCTTATTTGCCTCTTCCTCTTCCTCCTCGAGCTCGTTACACTTTCTGTTCTGAAGCCTGCTTATCTTTTCAGCTTCGCCTTCTGGTAGGTACGTATTTCTTATGCTTTCGTTGCTAATACATACGCACGCACACACATGTATATGCATATGGTACATTTGCACATCGATTATGGAAAGGGACCTCTCTCTCTCTCTATATATATATATTCCAGGTTGGATCTGGTCGGGAGTCTTACGCTGTTACCTTACATGTTTGGGCTTATAAGGCAGAATCTCATAGTTGCAAGAATATGGAAGGCAGCAGAATCATTAAGTCGATTAGCAAAGAAGCTCCAAAACAAGAGCGCGAAAATCCCAAGTGCTTTTTTAGTTTCTCGTCTTGCCAAGGTACGGGTGTATTTGTAGTGATATGCATATTTACTCCAATATATATATATATGTGCATACATAGAAGATATGATGTGATGTATTATTTATATACATACATACATACACCTATACATAATGGTGTTTTTATGTGGTTTTATAGGCTGTATTCTATCATATTGTACATCCAAGTGAACTGACAAAAAAGAAAAGCGAGGAAACGAATAAAGAGTCCTCTGATTATTTCATGTCTACGAAGCCCAGCCATCTATGGTTACGCCTCTCAGATTTGCAGTCTCAGAGGCTTGTTCTTGGCATTCTCATTCTTGCTATTGCACTCCCTTACTTCTATCACTTGCCTGAAGACCTTGCTCCTAGACTGGTACGCGCTCGCGGGTGCCTGAGAGAGAGATTTTATCTATGCATCTCTATAGTGTATGTTTGCATTTATGTAGCTATAAATAAATGAATATGTAAACAGTCACTAAACAAACATATATATGCATGTGTGTATTTCTCTAATGTGTATGCCGATGTGCATGTTTTACTATACTACTCAGTATCTGGTATCCTTTTATTGTCATATGGTGACACATCTCTCTCTCTCTCTCTCGTGTGTTTTGTGCACGCACGCGTGTTGTATATCTACATTGACATGAAAGTACTAGTTATACACAAACACATTATGTAGTGCTGATTGTATTATATCTACCAACATAAGCGATTTTTGTGTTCCCGTGCACACACACTTTCTATCTATTACAGTCTAGTGCATCACTTCTGTGGTGTGTGTATATAGTGTGTATATATACACATATACATACTTGAAGACAGACACATTATACAGACATGTAGACCCACAGACACACACACACAAGCATTGACATGTGCCACTTTACGCTACTTTTTAGATATAAGTGGATACACTTACACAAACGTGCATACACTAGTAGGATGAACAGTATTATAAGTATGTGAATAACTTGTACGTGTCTACATTCGTGTATATTACTGTTCGTTAGATATAGACATGCGAATAAAATATCATCATCATGTGTTTATATGCATATGTCTGCAGGAACATATCTATGTATGTTAGCTGTTGTTAACATTTGAAATGGTTACAGGCACTTGCAAGTCTTGACACGAGTCCCTTAAACACATTAAGATTCAACCAGAGCCTCGATAAACTGCACCTGTTTAATGACGAACATGGGTACGCAATCGTATATCTGGGATGTAGAGATGCTTGTCCACCAGGATACTGTTCGGGCTACGTATTTCAGAGGGAGATCCGTTTGTACAAGTAGTCCCTACTTCTGAAACTGGGCATGGTGCGAAAGCTGATGTTGTACACAAGTATCGGAAGGAAGAACTCGTAAAGGTATAGTATGTATGTATATATATATGTTGTGTGTGTGTGTGTGTGTTGCATGATGTAAAGTTATGTATGTATGTGTGTTTAGGTAGGTACATGTGTATATATCATGATATACAAACTTGTGTGCAAAGATATATATAATATAAGGATATATTGAAGATATTCTGGAGAGTGTAGAAGCGTCTGTGCGTATATGTGTGTATGCATTCTTTATATTTTTTACTCATTTTTCTATCTTTAATGAATTATACACACATACATTTGAAAAAGCACGTAAGATATATTTGGCATATTATGAACATTTATTAAAAAATATATCAATACATAATATATATGTATATGTATATATAAAACTCGTGTATATGTTATAAGATATAGTATAATCAGGTCGTACGTATAAATGTGCTACTTATTAAATTATGTTTTTTTGAAGTTTTGAGTTAATTTATATCAATGGATTACTATTTGCTTATTTGTTTTAGGTGACCAGTGATTCTCGACGGTGTGAAGCGTATACTCTATTCGTACCAGAGTGAGGAAGGACCATGTGCTAAATGTAAGTAGATAATGTTTATGTATGATAAACATGCATAAATATGTGCCTAAATATGAGTTTACAATTGTCTTTGCCTGCTCGCACTTTGATGTTTTCGTTTAATGTTTTACAGATGGGATTGACGCTGCTTACCTTGTCTATTTATCAGCTTTGTCATTTTTGTTGAGTTGGGATGCAAACATGTTGCTTGTTCAGGTTTTATTTCACACACACATACACACAGACAATTATGTGTATTCATTATTTGTACTTATTTATTATTTATTTGTGCAGCCTATTGAAAGAATGGTAAACTTTATTAAAGAACTTGCAGACAACCCTGGAGCGTTTGTTGGAAAATCTATATCTAGAAAGTCCCGTGGAAGATCTGGAAAGGTGTGCTTGTGTGCGTGTGAAAACATTAAACTATTCGGGGTTGTGAATATATGCTACGACTATGCCCTTATACATACGCATACCTATATCTATATATATCTATATCTATCTATCTATCTATATAATTAATTACTAACAGGTTATGGAAACGAGAATGCTCGAGGGAGCATTAGTTAAGATTGCGGGTTTAAGTAAGGTGGCTCTTGGTGATGCCGGCATGGACATCCTCTCTGTCAACCTTAAGGGAACCGAGTTTAACCGTAAGTAATTAACTTAATATATCTATATATATAGCACATAACTAACTAACTATATCTATATTATACAGTGCACATTATGCATTTATAGTACTTTGCTGATTATTTTATTCTTTTATACTTTGGTATTAATGCAGTTACGTCTGATTTAGGGTTATGTATTACAGAATATACGTGCGTGTGCGTGTGTGCGTGCGTGTGTAGCAGTCAGGATACCGCAATATACACGGTTATAATATTTTTGTTATATGCAATATAGTTACATTATATGCTATAGCATAATTACGGCACAAAACACTTCTCTGTATATGAGCAATTTGTTAATATTATTTATGTTGTACAAAATTATTAACTATTTTATGTGTTGTACCATAGTGGCATTTAGATGTGTATACGTATATTAATACGGTGATATGTGCAGCAATGGTTCCAGGGAAGAAAATACGAGCATGTTTCGGGTTTTGCGATATAAGAAACTTTACAGATGCAACAGAATGTTTGCAAGAGGTATCTTACGTGAGTCTGTGTATCTGTATGGGTGTGTAACGTTGTATAAGATGAATATGAAACAATTTAATTACCCTTGTTACTTGTACTTTTAGGATGTTATGATGTTGTTAACAAGATTGCGGATGTTGTGCATAACAAGGCTATTATGCACAATGGTTTCCCCAATAAGAATGTTGGAGATGCATTTCTAGTGGTTTGGAAGAAAAATATATCAGATGGTGCTCAAAAGGTAAATTTTATTAATGAACTCACACACACACACACATTGTTCACACACACAATAAAAAGAGATAGCGTTCTTACTGACGATTTAGTCTTCCACTCGTGGTATTGACTGCAACCACACACACACACACAAGAGGTGTGCGTCTAGAAAGATACATTTACTTATGTATGTGTGTTATGTGGTTTTATTTATTATGTTATTTATGCAATCTATTATTTAAGTATTATATATCAGTAATAAACTAATTGGATATGTATTTTCCGTTGTAGTGGAAAGGATCTTCGTTTGCAGACAGGGCACTGATCTCATTTCTAGATGTGATAAACGCTTTGGAGACGTCCGATGTGTTGCATGAATATGCTATGCATCCTGCTATTCAACACAGAATGCCAGGTCTTCTCTCTTGTCCGCGCCTTAGACATGTATATGCATCCTTCTAATGTATGTGTATATAAGACTATACTTTTATACATTGTGTGTGTGTGTGTGTTGACATTCATTTTCTTGTCAGGGTACACAATAAAGATGGGATTTGGGTTACATGTTGGCTGGGCAATTGAGGGAGCAATAGGGTCATCACACAAGGTGGACCCTTCATATCTGTCACCTCATGTGAACATGGCATCCAGGTAACAGAAATTATATATATTATGTTTGTGACGGATACATACGCGTATATATCACTCACGTATACGCACATGTATATACAGGTTGGAGGCGGCTACGAAGCAATATGGAGTCATGATACTCATCTCTGAGACTGTCATTTCGAACCTTACCAAGAGTAGTCTCAGAGACTGCTGCAGGTATGCTGCGTGTGTGTGTGTGTGTGTGTGTGTGTGCGAGCGCGCGAGCGTTTGTGTGTGAACTAAGAAAGTATGCTTAAGTATAATAATGAGCCTAACAAAGTAAGAAGCCAAGTGTATATCTTATAAGAATACGCATCCCCATACACCTCAGACATACTACATATAAAGATATACACGCACGCACGCACACACGCGCGCACAGAGTCTCTATTTGATGCAGGAAAGTGGACCGTGTGACAGTTAAGGGCAGTGCAGAACCCTTAACTTTGTACACATACGATCTACCAATGTTTCAAGGGGATCTAAAGGCGTTATATGCGGATTACAAGACAATGTTCGAGGCGGCCGTGGACAGTTACATTGTTGGTAACTGGCACACTGCGTTGGAGAGGCTAAGGGAGTGTGTTAATCTCTGGCACTCTGATAAACCAGCACGGCTTTTAACGGGATATATGGGATCACACAAGAACATGGTCCCTGCTAATTGGAAGGGATACAGGGAGTTACAGGAAAGTGAGTGTGCGTGCGTGTGCGTTGTATATACTCACAGTTATTTATTTGTATATGTAATTCACAGGTAAAAGTGTATGACGTTCTGACGAACCGGTCGGAATTATGAAGATACACAATATTGCAAAGGGGTTACATGAGAAGTATTCATCATTTGTGTACGTACGTGTGTATACGTAACATACATATACGCATGTAAACACAAACTGTGTATAAACCTTTTAAATGTCTATATTCTATTTCTTAAAGGCATGTTATATAAGTAAGACTACTCTCTCCTATAACATTTTTCTAACGCAACAAAAACTTCAGTTAAACTTACTGTTTTACATTTATCTTGACTTTGTGGAAATCTAAATCTAATTTTAATAAAAAAATTTAAAAAAATCTCCGTGCTTAGAAGAGATTTTTGGTGTAAATATAAATAATATATTAAAGCAAAACTATACAAATCAAACGGGATCAAATCTTTGATGGTTGTGATCGTGCCATAACCCGATTCTCAGAGATTACATGTACAACGGTTGAAGCATTTTATACAATGGAACAAGTTGTGCCGTATATAGATCCTTACCATACTATTGCCATCGATTCCGATGGGAACAGTTTCTCTATAAGCTATATGTTTTTTGTTAATTCTGTCAGTTGTCTCTTCAATTTATTAACTCTTGAGGATGGGGCTCTTGCTGGTGAAGATGAACCTTGCATCACAATTGTTAAAACGGGATGGCAAAGTTGATTTCTCATGTCTCCCTCATCAAATTGCTCTCTTAAGAACAGTTCAAATACTTTAGGATTAATATGACACAGGCTCGGACCTTTCTTCATCAGAGGCATCATTTCCTCGATTCTTTTCCCTTAATAGCATGCCTGTGGAGGCAAAGTGAGCAATGGCCTCCCAAAAATCTATTGTAAGTTGAACTCGATCGTCGACGATGTTATTCTCGATGAAACTTTAAAAGACGTCGAAGTGGTCTAGCAAGTTTTAGATATGCAATCCAAGTTCCTCCCTGAATTTCCTCGACCTTCGCACATCACCTCACCAGCCTCGTCAACACCTTTCAATCTTGTTACCTCCGCCTCCTCCTCATCCTCATCCTCACCACCCTCATCAGCACCTTGTAATTTAGTCACCTCCACCTGCTCTCTCAGAATCTGAGACCATCAGTTGACGATGATTAACAATACATTATGCTGTCAGTGACTGAGACGATACTTGGAGACGCTCCGACAGTCATCTTCTATGCATATGATCAGAAAGGCATAACTCATGTCAGTCCATGTCAAACCTTTGACACCGAAAAAAGTCTGAATATCCTCAAGCAAGTGACTTTTAAACTCCGTCACGGCACAAGCTATAAAAAAAGGCTTGGATACGTATGAAGAGTTGAACTTTCACGGTTTTCTGAAGATAATGCAAGAAGATTATAACACTCAAATTTATACGTGCTTTCGGTTAAGTGATGATGAGGCCGTTGCTCACCTTTATTTTTGCGTGTTTAAGGGGCGAATTTTGTTGATGGTGACGGTGGAGCAGCAGCTGCTACATTCGTGGATCACCGCATGAGTTTGGAATACAATTCAAATACGCGCCGGTTATGACCAATCTCACGAAACATGGGGTTGTACCCTTCCCACACTTCTTAAGACTGGGTGAAGGATTGCATGCTCCTTATATTTTATGAAATTGGTCATAACTGACACGTATTTGAATTGCATCCCGAACTCTACGTGGTAATTCATGAATGTAACAACTACTGCACTGCTACTCCACCGCTACCATCAATGAAATCCGCCCCTTAAACACACAGGAAATAAAGATAAACAACGGCCTTATCATTACTTAACTGAAAACACGCATAGATCCGAGTGTTATGATCTTCCTACATGATCTTCAAAAAGCCGTGAAAGTTCGGCTCTTCAGACGTATTCAAGCCTTTTTTTATAATTTGTGCCGTGACCGTAGTGAGGAATTTAAAAATCACCTACTTGCATTAAATCTTTTCACTGAAAAAAGTTTAATGTGATTGACTTGAATTACACATTTCTGATCATATGCTGAAAGATGATTGTTGGAGCGTCTTCAAGTATTGTCTTAGTCACCGACAGCATCAATGTATCATCAATCGTCGTCAGCTGATGAGGGGTGAGGATGAGGATGAAGAAGGGAAAGTGACAAGATTGAAAGGTGTTGACGAGGTTGGTGAGAATGAGGATGAGGAGGAGGCGATAAGACTGAAAGGTGTTAATGAGGTTGATGAGGATGAGTGTGCTAAGGCCGAAGAAATCCAAGAAAGAACTTAAATTGTGATTTTCAGAACTTGCTGGACCACTTCGACATCTTTTAAAGTTTTATCGAAAACAACATCGTCGACAACCAAGTTCAACTTACAACGGATTTTTTAAGGCCATTGCTCACTTGCCTCCACAGCATGTGTTAAGGGAAACAATCGAAGAAATGATGCCTCCAATGAAGAAAGGTCCAAGCCCATATCACATTAGTCCTAAAGTATTTAAACTGTTCTTAAGAGAGCAATTGGATGAGAGAGACATTAGAAATCAACTTTGCCATCCCGTTTCAACACTTGTGACAGCTGCTGTGACGGAGAGCAAATTGAAAATCTTCAACCGACAAGGGAGAGTGAGAACCAAAGAGTGCATGTCTAACAAGTTGTTTGCTACATATATCACTTGATTAACTCCGTGTTCCTTAGCTTGACTATGTATCTCCTTGCCTTTCTCTATACAAGTCTGCTTGTTCTCCGCGGCCAAGGAGGAGCATGCCTTGAGTGCGGCAACAAAGCAAAAGAGTTCGGTTTACATCCATGTTTGTGAACAACTCTAATGCTACTGAGCTCGTCCATTCTCCACGTATCCAAGCATGAGACTCATCCATCAGACAACGTCACGACATACCATGTTATCGAAAACTGCCTGAGCACGATTCATGCTCCACACGTGCTGTACATGTCCACCAAGGCGTTTGCCACAAATAAGTCCACCTTGCTCCTTGCTTCTCTATGAATGCCTGTTCCTGTGTCTAAACACAGCTGCCTACTCAGGTGCCTCTCAGTAGCCAAGGCGGTACATGTCTTTAATGCAGCCACAAACATGACAGTGTCCGGTTCGCAGTCCATCCTTGCTAGCAAGTCCATCACTACCAAGCTTTGTCCGTCTTCCAGGTACCCAGAACCAGGTTGTTCCATGAAACAACCGTCGGTTAATCCATCTTATCGAATACCTCTTTAGCAAGCTCCATGCTACCGCATTTACTGTACATATCTACCAAGGTGTTTGCCACAATCTCGAGTCTATCGACTCCATGCTCTTTGGCTTGTACATGAATGGCTTTCCCCTTCTCTAAACAGATCCGCCTGCTGAGCTGTTTCCCAACAGCCAAGCTTGCACATGCCTTGAGGGAGGCAACAAACATAATAGAGTTCGGTTGACACTCCATTCTAGCGTACACATCCATAGCTAACAAGCCTTCCCCATTCTCCACGTATCCCAGTATAAGACTAATAAACGAAACAACGTCCCAATACACCATCTTTCGAAAACCTCCCTCTCATACAACATACACCCGCATTTCCTATACATATCCACCAGAGTGTTTAATGTTTAGTTTTTTCTCCACCTTTTGTCAGCGTTGTGGGCTTTGCCATGTTACGTAGACCTTCACCATCTTCTGGAAGGTGCCGTTTCCACGCATTCATATGCTCCTGCTCATCCAATCAGTTCCGATACTGATGAGCACTCTTCTCTCGTGAAAGCATTGCTGCTTTGAAATTGTTGACAGCATGTCCATTTGATAAGCCACCTGATCTTTGGAGAGATGACTCTTAAGAAAAGCCGGGGTAATTCAAGTGCCGATTCCTTCCTTCATCAATGACCATTCCCGTGTGACGGTCGTACACTCTCGGGTTCTCAACTCTCCCTACCGGTTAAAGATTTTCAATTCGCTCTCCGTCACGGCAGCCGTCACAAGTGTCGAAACGGGATGGCAAAGTTGATTTCTCATGAACCCCCTTCTCAACGCATCCCAGGGCGCCACCAAAGGATTTCCAGCACTTACCTCCCCGAGCCACAAAAACCCTAGATGCTTACCGTCGCAGTTTTAACTTGTTTCAACAAAGGCTAAAGGCTGGAGACCTCCACCGTCCATGTGGCACGATCTCAGCCATCAAAGCTTTGATCCAGTTTGATTTGTATAGTTTTGCTTTATTATATATATTATTTATATTTACATCACTAGGGCCTGCTCAAGCTCTCCCTTGCACGGGTTCATCATTGTCAACTCCTGTTACATCTGCCGGGTGATAATTGGGTGACCTGTTTATGCCTTCTCCAAATGTAGGCGGCGATATCTTCGAGTAGATGATTGAGGAAGAGGTAGTGGTTGACATTCAACTTGGGCGCTGGACAAGCAAAGCACACGAGGCCTCGCGTGCTTTGCTTGTTCCAGGCTGCAACTCAGATCAACTCTGCTTTGCTCTTCCCGGCCCCACTCAGATCAATTGCTTTGCTCTCCCGGGCCCCAACTCAGGTCGGCTCTGCAAAGCACGCGAGGCCTCGCGTGCTTTGCTTGTCCAGGGCCCCAAGTTGCATGTCAACCTACCTCTTCTTATATTGTGCTGTTGTATACTATATTGTGTTGTATTATTTTCCAGTGTCTAATATGATGTATTATATGATATAAAATTTTCAATGTTATCTAGTGTACAAAGTGGTACACAGTTAAAATCTGTAGTTATTGAAAAAACATTCGCTAGATTTGTGACACGTCATCAATCTGCTTTTATCAGTTGTTGTACATTGCTTGGGTGTGCTTCTACGCACCGACAGTGTACACTGCGAAATGCGAGTCACTCAAACATTTGTTAGCATGGGACGTCCTGTTCTGGTCCGGAAATGCAGATGTACTGACTTGAGATGTGTTGCTGCACCGCCCCCGTTCCTTTTCGGTTCCAAGATAAGACTTGAAAAGGGATAGCATGCGAGACGGCATCCCGGTTTTCCAGTACAAGATGCGTTGCTATCATGACGACTGGCTACCCTCGGCGGAATCAAGATTTTCAAGCGCGATGCCACCGGCCTCAAGGCACTCCTCCCAAAGCCAGTCCCGATCGAGCCCATGGTTGCCACTGGCCTTAAAATGTATGTCGACCATTGGAAGAAAGGCCTGGAGCTTGAAGGGGAAGGGTACAAGCGCAACATGCAGCCTGTCATCAACTACTGGGAAAAGGTCATGTCCACCTTGCAGTGCGGGCCCCTGGTCGAGGAAACCTTGCACAGCGGATTCTGGCCCTCTTCCTCGTGGCTGGGATTCGATGTTGTCTCCAGCCCTCCGCCAGAAGACCCCATGGAAGACAACGGCGTCGTGGAACAAGAGCACTACGTGGGACCCGGAATATGAAGTCGTTCTATGTCCACTCAATCAAAGAGGGATGGTATGTCTTGGTGAGACTGGCAGACCATGATTTCCCGGTTTGGCTTGGACGTTGTCTCATAGACGTTCTCCACTCCAGGGTCCTAGTGGAGTGGTACTAGCCATGTCGTCAATCTGGTGAGGCTGAAGAGGACCGTTACCCTCACTGGTGGCCGAAGAAATGGATTCCCAATCCCAGGTGATCCTCCAGTGCCAATTGGACTGAACACCATTGCACACAGTTGGTTCAGGTCAAACAGGTGCAACCGCATAGGGATCCCAACACATGCGGTGAAAGTTGCTGTTTTGAACTTAAGATTGGTTCTTCCAGTTTCTTAATACACTGGTTTTCTTCTTCACATGTTATTTGTGGATCATCTTTCAGATCATACTACACCGTTGTGGGCGTTGTTGAAGTTATTAATGACTTCTTTTGTTTGATTTAAGAATTGCAAGTAGGCATTTGCAGATCTCATAGAGCTGTTGACGGCTCCTCCAATTTTTGCGTACCCAGATTATACTTGTTGCACATAGATGCTTCTAACATTGGTCCTGGGGGCATATTGCTACAGGAAGTATGAGTGTCCATGGCCAACGACATTCCATTGCGTACATTAGTCATATGTTACAATCAGCAAAGGTGAACTACTCCACGATAGAAAAGGAGTGTTTAGTAACAGTTTGGAAGCTCCATGCCTATTTGCATGATTCTCGGACATTATTGACAGCGACCATGCAACAGTCACTTTGTTGTTGAAATGGAAAAATTTGATTGGTGATACAATAACTGCTCAGTGAGCCTTAAAGCTTCAAATTTACAATTTTGAAGTTGTTCATCGCCCATGGAGTTCCATGGCTGATACTGATGTTTTTTCTCGAGCTCCTCTTTTGCCTTCTCTCTTTTCTTTTATCCATGAGGAGCCAGTTGTTCCAGCATCAATGGACTTTTTGGACAAAAATTCTGTACCATTAGCAATTTGTTGTGCTTAATGTTCAATGTTTACAAACTATAGAGTTAGATTTGCCATCTTTAATTGAGGTTTGGGAAGTTCAAAAGGTTAAGCCGTGGATTCGAAGGCTTCGTGATGGGTTCGAAAATCCTGCATCACTTGTTAATGACTTGCCTTTCAGGCATTTACATTCACAATATTGCATTTAAATGACCTTTTTTATTTTGTGAGGACTGATCCAAATGATCATTTGCGGTTGGTAGTGCGTTTAATCTTCATTCCACGCTTACCATGACTCTCATGTTCTCAGCGGGCACATGGGACATCGTCGTGTGATGGAGAAGCTACACATCTTTTTATTGGCCAGAGTTGCAAGGAGATGTGATTTGGTATGTGCATAGTTGTGTGTGGTGCCAAGCTTGCAATACTCCCCCGTGTACTTCGAAAAGACGGTTGGAGTCAATTGCAATTTTTCGTCCATTTGAGTTTATGACATTTGATCTGATGGGACCTTTTTCGCGGTCGACTGCTAATAACAAGTATGTTTTATTGCTTCTGACTACCTAACTCGTTGGATAGAAGTTAATGCTCTTGCTAGTGCAACTGCTTTTATTATTGGTCAGTTTCTCCTTACTCGGGTCATGTTTCAGCATTCTTGTCTGGAGCGAATTCTCTCGGATAATGGTCCTGCATTTATGGCCGAGGCATTTCATGTTTTGACGTCTCGACTAGGGATACGTCACACTTTCACAAGTGCTTATCATCCTCAGACAATGGTTTAGTGGAACGGCTCGTCAAAACCTTCAATGGGATGATCACGAAGTATGTAAACTTTCAACATTTGGATTGGGATGGTTAGTTGCCGTCTCTCTAATATGCTTATGTCACTAGAGTACGGTACTTCCCATATAAGCTCTTGTATGGTCATGACCTGGTGTTGTCGATTGAGTTGGGTCGACCTTCTCGATTATCGCAAGCTGTTAATGCTAAGTCATGTGATCGGTATCTGATGAGCAATCTTTTATTGGTTCGTGCAGAGTCAGCAGAACAACTTGCACCATTGTCCTCCTGCGAGTACAAGGTTGATGAACTAGTGCTAGTTCGTTTTCCCAAGCTTACGGTACGTGGTTTAGTTAAGAGTCTCCTTCTTTAATGGAAAGGACCATGTCGAGTGCTACAGAGTTTATGAGGTTAAAGTTGTGTCACTTACAAATCCACCAGTGCCTCCTCCTGATGTTCCTCCAAATCTGGACCCATCTATTAGAGAACCCTAACCAACTTACATCCTTCCGAGAACAGGGGATGATATAAGATCCATGTGTACGACTGCATGTGCACATATTATTATTAACATAGTGGGTTTTGATAACCATCGGATTGAATTCAATCTGGACCACTCGCTCCTACATATAAGTTAAGGTTCTTGAAGTAATGAATGTTCACATCTCTATATTCCGAACTCTCACAAGGTTAAGTTAGCTCTCATATATATCAATATTTTGAGCTATTTACACAATTTAAACATAGTATATGTGTACTTTTATTAAGCTAACCATTTTCTTTACAAAAAGAATTGATTATATACAATTATATAATATATTTATAATTTAGTAAATTATATGTACATATGTATAGTTCATATAATCATAATCCCAAAGTTTACTTAGATGTAGTGAGAAACAGCCCCGCTTAGTGCACTTAGGTATTTACTTTTTAAAAAAAACTTTTACCCTTGTTTTTCATGTCTTGGTTGAGTTAATTGTTAATTTTGTTGAGTTCAACATGTCAGATATGTTTAGAAATGTCTCTAAATTTTGACATGTTAGGGTTTAGGGTTAATGGGTTAATAATTAATTCACCAAGTATATTCCCTCTTAGGAATGAGATTCTGTGCCAGCCCACTTATGTAAATAAGAAAACAAGAGGTAAGTGACAATGCATTAGCTTTATCATAGGGTATGTGTGAGACACATCTTCTTTATAGGTCTACTAGGATAAGATCCTAAAGTCTACTCAAGATATCCTTTAAAATTCGAGGGATAGTCATTCTAAAGGACTTAAGGTAGGATTTTAAGTCTTGTGTTTAACTAGCATTTGAGTCAGACTCTTGAGGTCATCTTGGAAGATTTAGTGTTGCTCACACAAAGTAATGACTCTAAAAGGCCACTTAACAGTCACGTGTTAACCTTTCGAGTTAAAACTCTGACAAAATGGATTGATGTGTATATGTGTCTATATATATATAATATGTGTGTAGAAAACACATAGATTGATGAACATACACAAAGGCTAAATTTATATCTATATTTTATATATATTTGCAAATAGAAAACTTAAAATATTATAATAAAGTTAAATATATTTTATAATATAATAGAATTTTTTTTTTTTCTCACACTTGTGTTTTTTAGTTTAATTTAAATAAATCATGTTTTACTAATATTTTGAGAATATATAATTAATAAAGCCTATCTTTCGTAAGTGTATAACTTTGATTATACATGTGTAGCATGCATGGTGTGCCATCACATATGATTTCTAAGAGAGAATTCATTTTGAACAATCATAAATTCTAAAAATTAAAAGTCATAAATTATTATTTTTAATTTTCATTTTTGTTTAAATGAAAAAGGATTTCATTCTAATTTCTTATCCCTTTATTTGAAACTTTCCCTCATTTTGTTGTAAATCTTTTTCATTATAAGAACTATCGTTTTTTATGTATTTTCAAATTTATTATTCAAATTATTACATATTATATGTCATTTACTTTTTTCAATTTTAATTCTTTAATTCTTAATATTGTTCAACCAATTCATATTAAGACTCTTGAACGCTTATCTTTCAAACTTTACATAATAATGTTCACATATAACTTTTATTATCAAGTCCAAATTTTGATGATAAAATATGGTTTATGGTGAATTTCTTTCATGTTTAACATGACATAAACTAATAAGAGAATCTTTCATATTCATAATTTAAGTATGTTATTGTTTATAATGTAATTTATAATTTATGTATATATTTAACATTTTGTTCCACTCACAAACATAAAACACCAAAAATTAATTATTATTCTATCATAATAGAATCCTTAATTGAATTTGAACATTAATTATTATTTAATGTGACACTGATATTACAACCTTATATTGTTATCAAAATGCCAAGCAAAACTTCACAGAATATTATTGAGAACGTGTAATTACTCTCTAATAATATTAATATGAAGGAAAATGGAATTAGATTAAAAAAATACACATCAAGATTCAATAATATATATATATAAGTGTGTGTGTGTGTGTGTGTGAGATACATACCTTCAGCATATATACTTAAATCCCCTGAGCTTCTGCCCTCCCTCTAGACTTCTAGAGTTCTTATTGTTTATAAAACAATATACATATTAACTTAGACATTAGTCTAATGAATATTTTCTACATGTATCCCAAATCCTTCATCTAGTGCAAACATGATTTCACAAACAGACTTATTACACATATAAGTCATATACATATCACTAATAAGTTACTACCATATATAGAATAACTATTATATAATAATCTATGTAACCATATGTTATAATAGTCACATATTTAGTAATCCAAACAATAGTGACGTTGGTCTCGCATAAGTTACTGCAGTGCATAATTGTCCAGAGCATATTCCAAGAATTTAATTAGCATATACCAAAGTATATTCTCCTATAACCTTGTAATTAACCAAATAGTTCTTGTATAATGCATTGACCATATATACAATTAAGTAATTATCATTACCAAACGGGGTTCTTGTATAACGGCTTTGTATGAAGCATATATATATATAAACATATTATATTTTATATTATGCATTCGTAATCACATTATATTATGTTTTAATAATTTTAGAAATTTATTCAAATACTTCAAGTGGTCCATATGCCTTTTTATCTTTCATTTTCCAAAGATTCAACAATATCTATCGATTATAAAGATGATAGCGAAGTATCACCATTTTATACAAATAGTTATCAGAAAGATGATAGCAAAGTGTCCCTACATTTTATATAGATATTAATTTCACATAGTTTTAGTTCTTACATAAATTAAACAAATAGCAACTATTAATCTAGTTTAATTAGATAATTTTAATGAAAAAAAGTCCAATTCTTTTACTTGGAAGGAAAAGCACCACCCCATTTGGTTGTTAGGGGGTTGTATCGTAGAGATTCTTAAATGTGACATTGATTTTATTTTATTTTCTAAATTTAACTAAAGCATCTATTTATGCTCTTTAAACTGTTTCTTGATATATATCTCTTTGACTTTATAATTGAATAATATATCTAGTGTTTACTTACACGTGTACGTGTGGAAAACTTTATATATATAATGCTTTGCACCTATTGAGCATCAGATTATATAGATGTACAATTCTTACTTTTATATATATATATATATATATATATAATTTTATATTATTATATTATACTGTACAAATTTCGTCATGTTCTTTAACTTTTATAACACGGATCTGAGTCATATCAACGTCAGGATAATCACTACACATGATTTAATATAATATACACATATATATGCGCATATGGAATGCTGAATTTTTGTGCGTGTGTGTGCTGAAATAAATCATGGAAATTGTGCTGAAATATTTGATTATTTTGGCAACATTGGCATTTGCATATGTATTAGCAGATAAATCTTCAACTACGTTGCTTGAAAATGGAGCAGATAAACTTAGGAGATGCAATTTCCCCAAAGGGTTCATATTTGGAACATCCTCAGCTGCTTATCAGGTTACACATATAACACACACACGCCACACGCACACATACACACTGTGGCAATGAATATGGTGTGTTAGTGTGTATTTCGTTTTACTATATAAACATAAATAATTTTCCCTGTATATTGTAGTATGAAGGGGCTTTTCAAGACGGTGGGCGTAAGCCGAGTATCTGGGATACATTTACACGTATTTCAGGTTATTACACACACACACACACACACTATATATATATATATATATATATATATATATATATATATATATATTAATAAAGATATATATAGAAATTAGAATGCTATATAAAAATCAAAATGAGAATTTTCCGGTTATATAATTGTAATGTTACAGAACTCAGTGTATGGTGTTTCTGGATATAAAACAGATATAAATATATCAAATTGTAACAAAAGATAATATTATGTTATAAAAAAATATGAAGTCCAAAACTATTTATCATATAAAAATGAAAATAATTAAAATTATATATAGTTAAATATGCTATGCATATACCATAGTTAAATACGTATTTCCTGCTTATCAGGTACGATTAAAGACAATAGCAATGGGGATGTTGCTGTAGATCAATATCACAAGTTCAAGGTAAAAAACAATATAATATGTATATAATCTACACACACACACACATAGATAGATAGATAGATATAGATATAGATATAGATATAGATATAGATATATATAGTATATATATGGTGTGTGTGTGTGTGTGTAAGAGCTTTAAACTACAGGAAGATACAAAACTGATAACAGACATGGGATGGACGCTATAGATTCTCCATAAGCTGGAGCCGGTTTTATCCTGGTAAAGTTTTAAGTCAAGTAATTAATATAATTGATTATATATTAATTATTAAATGTTTTTTATGTGTAGATGGTCAAGTGAATCCAGAAGGATTAGCTTATTATAATGGCCTTATTGATTATTTAAAAGAATCAGGTAAGCTCTATGTGTGTGTGTGTGTGTGTGTGTGTGTGTGGACATTCGTATGCATATATAAACACATTCTTTAAGGTATATATATATAACATGATATATAAGCAGGAGTGGAGCCTTACGTAACTCTGTACCATTGGGACCTTCCTGAAGCTCTAGATAAGGAAGGAGGCTGGTTAAACATAAGCATAGTGTAAGTATTCTTTATTATCAAACATAATAATAATTATTATTATTATTGATATAAAGAAATGTTATTTTAAATTATATAAACATAATAAGATTGTTTTACACACAGGGACAAGTATACAGAATATGCAGAAGCGTGTTTTGAAGCTTTTGGAGACAGGGTTAAGAACTGGTTAACGTTTAATGAACCATATACGTTCACTATGCGAGGATATTCCGAGGGTAGACATGCACCTGGTAGATGTTCCACGTGTAAACAGGGACACTCACTTACTGAACCGTATATTGCTGCCCACCACGTGTTACTTTCACACGCTAATGCTGCTAAAACTTATAGGCAAAAATTCAAGGTAAAAGCATTTATATATAGTTATATTTGACAATAACATGCTAGGCGCGCGTGTGTGTGCGTGTGTGTCTATATATATATATATATATATATGCTTTTTATGTTTGCAGGCAAAACAAGGTGGAAGAATTGGTATTGCATTAGATACTCATTGGTTTGAACCATATTCTGAACTTCAACAGGATAAGGATGCTGCTGGAAGAAGTATGGACTTTAAACTTGGTTGGTATGTATACTATTTAATTAGTCTAATTTTAATTTTTTTTAACTATAGCTAAATAATAATATATCTCTATTGTGTTTTAAACTTAAAACTCAGACTTGATTTTCTTCTCTCTGGTTATCTCATGTTGAAATTATACAGAACATTCAATTTATGACTCATAAAGATTTAAATTCATTACTTACATAATGTTATTTAATTTTAATTAAATAATAGATTGTTTTTTTAAATTTAAAACTGAAATATGCATTACTAACTACTATAATATATATTGTACAGGTATTTGAGTCCAATTACATACGGGGAATATCCAGTTTCTATGCAACTACATGTAAATACAAGACTTCCAGTATTTACTAAAGAACAACGTAAATTATTAAAAGATTCAATTGATTTTCTGGGTTTAAATCAATATACAACACGTTATGTTCAAGATTTTCCTGCTTTACAAAACAAAGCTACAGACGCTGCACAAGATCCTGCTGTACAAGAACTTGGTAAGATATGTGTGTGTGTGTGTGTGTGATAAAATTTAATAATTTAGATTAATCATTTTTAAATTACTGATATTATATTAGGATACTCCCTATATAACTTAATATATTAACCTGCACGTAAAGTCCTTGGTTTAATACTCTTGAATATGAATAGCACTTTATAAGTTAAAGCTGATATTTGATTAATCTTAGTTTAATATGATATTGATTATGTATGTCTTTAGCTTCTCATGTTATAACAATTTAAAAAACTAAGTGTTTTTAAATTTTTTAAAATCAAGGATATTAACTTTTCGTTTCTCACAGTTTATAGAGATGGCATAGTGATTGGACAACAGGTAATAAATTTGTACACAAACATGAATACTTTGTTTCATTATATTATATACACAAGTATATACACATACATACACTTGCTAAACTCATTCATTTATGTGTAGAGCTCTTCTGCGTGGCTATATATAGTTCCGTGGGGCATGGAGAAGGTGCTTAAGTACATTAAAGAACAATATAACCCACCAACAATTATAATCACTGAAAACGGTAAATTAATTAAATGATGATTAATTAAATAGTTAATATAAAACTTTATAGGAGTTGATGAAGCAAACGACCCATCTCTTACATTGGAACAATCGCTACAAGATGAAACCAGGATAAAATATTTTGATGCCTATTTGAGACGTGTACTCGCTGCAATACGGTAAACTCCATATTTTTATTAATTATAAAACTATATTAATTATATAGAAGTATTTAAATATTTATTATAAATAATAATTTGTAAATACACAGTGATGGAGTAAATGTGAGTGGGTATTTTGCATGGTCATTACTGGATAACTTTGAGTGGGAAATTGGTTACACAGTGAGATTTGGACTTCATTTTGTAGATTATAAAAACGGGCTGAAAAGATACCCTAAGGAATCTGCACTGTGGTTCAAGGATATGCTGAACAATTCCTCATGTCATGTAAATATTTAACTTGTCTAGATATATAATCTAGTTATATGTGTCATTAATTATATATATATATATATATATATATATATATATATAATACATTAGTGGTGTATATTTAATATTCGTATACAATAGAACCGGTCTAAATTAATACTGCTGGGATGAATACAACATGTTTAAATTAATATTGTTAAAACTAACTCACAATATTAATGTAGTTAGGTTATTAATTTAAACAGGTTCTACTGTTACGAAATTAATGTTAATAATTAATTTAATAAATATTTTTAAATTTTTAAAAGATTCTTTTTTGTTTAAGATGAAGACCACTTTGTTTTCGATTCAATATATACAGGAGTCATTAGTAATTTAATTGTTTTACCACACACCAGTCAAACATTCCGTTACAAACGTTTCTATATCCACACGCACACACACATTCACACGTATGTGTATATATAATATACTTGCTGTAACGTTGGAAGTTCAGTTTGGGATGGCTAAACATTCTATTACTACACAAGTTTAATTTAAATGTAACATTTTGTAGAAGTTATTTAGTTCGATGACAATTTAAAATACAGTATTTTTTATTATCATTTAGTTGAAAGTAATATTCATATATTATATTTGATACATATACAATAGAGCCTATCTGATTCAATACCAGTTGTTGTCAGATATTGCAAATTTACCCCAAAAGTTTAGAAAATTACTCAAGAAACTTCAACACGTAAGATGTTCTATGTTAAATTTAAATAATAACAAAAATATTTAACAAATACATTTATATTTTAATTATTTTCTGGATTTTGAATTTATAATTACTAAACCTGTAATTGTTATTGCTGATTTACTTTTTAAATACTTTTCCATGTTATTTTATTTGGTACAGTTTAAATTTGTAAATGTAAGTGTAGTAAAAGGTTTAAGTATATGTAAAATATAAAATTTTCCTAAATAGATGTGCAAGTTGCCTTTCTATTGGACTTACGTTTAATATTTTTTAATATTTTGTGTATAATCCTAACCACCGGACAGCCTTGGCCACATAATATACTTTTAATTTTCCTAATAATTAAATAATACTCTTAAAGTTCATATCCTAACATTGGGCTGACAAAAAAAAAAGATTCTGTATAAAATGAACAGTAAATATGTTAAAATATGAATTATTTTTCTACATTTAAATAGTAACTATATATATCATCATCGTGCATTATTAAAAAATCAATATTTGTAGTCATATACATATATTAACACATATTGGACATGATGCTATATATAGACGTACTATTCATACTTTTATATATACAGTTTACTTTCACGTGATGATATAATCTTGACAGAGTCATACATATATGATGTGATGATATAATCTTGACACATATACGATGAAATGCTATATGGAGATTGTGCTGAAATATTTGATTATTTTGGCAACATTGGCATTTCCATATGTATTACCAGATAAATCTTCAACTACGTTGCTTGAAAATAGAGCGGATAAACTTAGCAGATGCAACTTCCCCAAACGGTTCATATTTGGAACATCCTCAGCTGCTTATCAGGTTACACACATATAACACACACGCACTCACGCGTCCACACACACAATCTAATGGTGGGTTGCATCTGATTCTGCTTTGTCAGTGTATTTATGTACTCAATTGAACACCAAAGTTCTATATATAATGTGTGTGTGCGTGCGCGTGTGCGTGTGTAGGTCATTGTCAGATGTGTATGTAAAAAAATGCTTGTGTGTGTGTGTGTGTGTAATATTTAATTATATAATTTACTATCCCTTTTGTGACGTAAACCGAGCATCTGGGATAAATTTTCCCATATTCCAGGTTTATTATACACTAGATATATGTGTTAACATGTTTAATATCTAATATATAAAACCAGTTTATAAGGCCACTATATTTGAACAAATTATATTAAGAAAGTCCAACTTGTTTTACTTATTTTTCAAGTAAAATTTTTAATATAAGCATAAAAATAATTAAACTATATACGAATTAATTTAATATTATTTTATTTTTATTCAGTTCCAAAATTCAATAATTAATTAGTTTAATTTAATCTAATTTAATCAGTTTTAATTAAAATGAATTAAACTTAATGAAGCTTATTAATTTTATTTGATTAAACTTAATAATGGTGTAAATTTTTAACCTGTTTAATTCAATATTAAATTAGACAAACAGTAATCACTTCTTATTTCAGGTATGATTAAAGACAATAGTAGTGGGGATATCGCTGTAGATCAATATCACAAGTTCAAGGTAAAAACCATGAATCTCTCTCTCTCTCTCTCTCTCTCTCTCTCTCTCTCTCTATATATATATATATATATATATATATATATATATATATAAAAGCTTTAAACGACAGGAAGATACAAAGCTAATGACAGACATGGGAATGGACGCATATAGATTCTCTATAAGCTGGAGCCGTTTTTATTATGGTAAAGTTTTAAGTCAAGTAACATATAGATTAATATAACTGATTATATATTAATTTTAAAATGTCTCTTAAGTGTAGATGGTCAAGTGAATCCAGAAGGATTAGCTTATTATAATGGCCTTATTGATTATTTAATAAAATCAGGTAATCTCTCTCTCTACGTGTGTGTGTGTGCGTGCGTGTATATGTATTGTGAACAGTATTTTAACTGATACACACACACACACGATATATGATAAGCAGGAGTGGAGCCTTACGTAACTCTGTACCATTGGGACCTTCCTGAAGCTCTAGATAAGGAAGGAGGCTGGTTAAACATAAGCATAGTGTAAGTTTTATTATCAAACATAATAATAATTATAATTAATATATAAAAAATGTTAATAAACATAATAAGATTGTTTTACACATAGGGACAAATATACAGAATATTCAGAAGCGTGTTTTGAAGCTTTTGGAGACAGGGTTAAGAATTGGTTAACGTTTAATGAACCGTATACGTTCATTATGCGAGGATATTCCGAGGGTAATCATGCACCTGGTAGATGTTCCACGTGTAAACAGGGAAACTCACTTACTGAACCGTATATTGCTGCCCACCACGTGTTACTTTCACACGCTAATGCTGCTAAAACTTATAGGCAAAAATTCAAGGTAAAAGCATTTATATATAGTTATATTTGACAATAATATGCTAGGCGCGTGTTTGTGTGTGCTTGTGTTTATATATATATATGCTTTTTATGTTTGCAGGCAAAACAAGGTGGAAGAATTGGTATTGCATTGGATACTCATTGGTTTGAACCATATTCTGAACTCAACAGGATAAGGATGCTGCTGGAAGAAGTATGGACTTTAAACTTGGTTGGTATGTATACTATTTAATTAGTCTATTTTTTATTTTTTTTTAACTATAGCTAAATAATAATATATCTCTGTTGTGTTCATACATCTGTATTTATCTGTTCTCTTCTCTCTGGTTATCTCATGTTGAAATTATATAAACTCAATTTATGACTCATAAAGATTTAAATTCATTACTTACGTAATCTTATTTAATTTTAATTAAATAATAGATTGTTTTTTTAAATTTAAAACTAAATTATGCATTACTAACTACTATAATATATATTGTACAGGTATTTGAGTCCAATTACATACGGGGAATATCCAGTTTCTATGCAACTACATGTAAATACAAGACTTCCAATATTTACTAAAGAACAACGTAAATTATTAAAAGATTCAATTGATTTTCTGGGTTTAAATCAGTATACAACACGTTATGTTCAAGATTTTCCAGCTTTACAAAACAAAGCTACAGACGCTGCACAAGATCCTGCTGTACAAGAACTTGGTAAGATGTGTGTGTGTGTGTGTAATAACATTTAATAATTTAGCTTAATTATTTTTAAATTACTTTTATTACATTAGGATACCCCCTATATAACTTAATATATTAACCTGCACGTAAAGTCCTTGGTTTAATACTGTTATTATGCATATATTGAATATGAATAGCACTTTATAAGTTAAAGCTGATATTTAATTAATTTTAATTTAATATGATATTGATTATGTATGTCTTTAGCTTCTCAATGTTATAACAATTTAAAAAACTAAGTGTTTTTAAATGTTTAAAATTAAGGATATTAACTTTTCGTTTCTCACAGTTTATAGAGATGGCATAGTGATTGGACAACGGGTAATAAATTTGTACACAAACATGAATACTTTGTTTTATTATATATATTATTATATACACAAGTATATACACATACATACACTTGCTAAACTCATTCATTTATGTGTAGAGCTCTTCTACGTGGCTATATATAGTTCCGTGGGGCATGGAGAAGGTGCTTAAGTACATTAAAGAACAATATAACCCACCAACAATTATAATCACTGAAAATGGTAAATTAATTAAATGATGATTAATTAAATAGTTAATATAAAACTTTATAGGAGTTGACGAGGCAAACGACCCATCTCTTACATTGGAACAATCGCTACGAGATGAAACCAGGATAAAATATTTTGATGCCTATTTAAGACGTGTACTAGCTGCAATACGGTAAACTCCATATTTTTTATTAATTATAAAGCTATATTATTTATATAGAAGTATTTAAATATTTATTATAAATAATGATTTAAAATATACAGTGATGGAGTAAATGTGAGTGGGTATTTTGCGTGGTCGTTACTGGATAACTTTGAGTGGAGTATTGGTTACACAGTGAGATTTGGACTTCATTTTGTGGATTATAAAAACGAGCTGAAAAGATACCCCAAGGAATCTGCACTGTGGTTCAAGGATATGCTGAACAACTCCTCATGCCATGTAAATATTTAACTTGTCTAGATATATAATATCGTTAAGCTAGTTATATGTGTCATTTTATAAATACATATATATATATTATAGTATACAAATGTTCATATATAGTAAAACCTGTCTAAATTTATAGTGTTGGAATCAAGGTGGAGTATTAATTTAGACAGGAATTAATGTTTTTAAAATTTTGTTTAAGAATCATTTTGCACCACCTTTAACTTAATTTAGCATGCATAAGTTAAGTAAGGGTTAAGGGTGTATTTGATTTGCACTAACTCTTCATTAAGAAGAAAAGTTAAGGGTTTTGGTCAACCTTTAACTTAAATTAAACAATTGTGTTAAAGCATTAACTCTTAACTTTTTAATTTAAATTAAGGGATTGTGTTAATGGCAATATTTACAATCAAAATATTAAAGAAAATGAATTTGAATATTGTCCTTAATATAATATACTTTTATATCTACATTTAAGTTAAGATTATTAACTTAATTATTTTTAATGAACTTAACATATCTACATTTAATTTAACATTATTATGTCAAGTTATAATAAATATTTTAAATAATTTTCAATTTATAATAAACATTTATTTTCAATTTGTAATAAATATTTTTAACCACTTTAAAATTTATTTATAATATATAATATATAATTTCATCTCACCATATTTTATAAATTTTATATATTTTGGATATGTTTAAACAAGTAAAAACTTCATGAAAAATATTATATATACATATGCATGTGTTAATGTGTGTGTATACATGTATTTGCATTTCATATTTTTATTTATTTAATAAAAAAATGCAGAATATATTCTATTTCTAGTATACATGTTTTAACAATTAAAAATAAATTAATAATTTATAAATTAATGTTTAACAAATGGTGTTCTAAAAATAAATTGAGCTTCAAGAGCTGATGTAATGATGCGAACATATGTATTTACTTCACTAAATTCTCGAGGATCTCATGAAGGATCGTCATACTCCACCTAATCTTCTTTTTCTTGACGTTACCGAATTCTTCGCTCCCTTTTTCATAAAGTTGCTCATTAATGAGGATATTATAAAGAATAACACAAGCGCTCCCAATATTCATAATGTGTAAAAGGTGGACTTTCAACTTGTAATAAAAGCAATAAAATTTTTGCTTTAAAAGGTCAAATGCTTGTTCAATTACCAATCGTGCTTACTCAATCACCAATCGTGCTTTAGTAAGTTCCTTATTAAAGGTCTCCTAACTAAGGTTAAGATGGACACGTATAAAAACTCAAGTTAAATATGTTATATATATATATTAATTTTATATGCCTATGTATAGGACCATTAAAAATGGTTGTAATTAGTATTTTTTATCACCCACAATATAAGGCTTTATGAAAACCTAGCCAAGGTTTACGTTGTCAGGCTTTTAGCTGCACCATGAGCTCGGCCAATGATGGCGGAGCTCAAGCTAGCCCAACCAGGGCCAACTAAAAGCCTAGCAATAGTTGATGTTGGGATTTGGGATGCCCCTTGAGCTTGACCAATGCTAGCCAAGCTCAAGCTAGCCTAGCTAGGGGCATCCGGCAGCAGTTGATGCTGGGCTTTGGGCCACCCTTTGAGCTCAACTAGAGCTCAAGCTAGACCAAGTAGTTACTATGAGACTTTGGACTGTGTCATAGTTTTTACTATGACTCCTCTTTACTTTGGACGTTGACTGTTGTTACCTACTGTACTATGTTGACAAGCCCTAGATATAATGAGAAACAGCCCCGCTTAGTGCACTTAGGTGTTTAGGGGTAGTCCGGCCGGCTATCCTTAGATATCTCGAAAACTCTAAGCGAAGGTAACACTTACCTTCTAGAAAACTCTTACCCTCGTTTTCCATGTCCCGGTTGGATTAATGGCTAGTTCCGATGAGTTCGACATGTCGGATATGCTTAGAAATACCCCCAGGTTTGACAGGTTAGGATTTAGGGGTCGATGGATAACTCACCAAGTATGTTCCCTCTGGGAATGAGATTTCAGTGCTAGCCCACTTATGTAAAAAGGAAAACAGGGGGGGCCTCTGTAACATAAATAAGGTAGTATATAGGAGTGAGGGTTCCTGGGTTCATGACTGAGCTCGTTACTCTTTTCCCGGTGCAAGCTCTAGCTTGTGTCATCAAGGCACAACCCTCTGTTGTGCCGCCCTAACTTCCAGATGCCAGGGGTACGTCCCACCTTCGGGGTAGCTTACCCTTAACGTTGGCGAATCCATGCCTGGGAGGACTTGTCGGGATGAGAAGCAGAGGTTGAGGCTTGTCTCTAGCCTCCTCCTCCATGTCAAGCTAGGAGCAACACTCACACAACTAACCAGGGCACGTTCGTGTCTTTGTCCAACTGTGGGTGTGGGTTCTTGATTGACAGGGTTTCCTTACCGAGTCTTGAGGGATAATTGAGGGGTTCTAGAGTTGGCATTTAGGAGCCACGTTTGTGGCACTTGGTGCAACTCTGAATCTAATGGCCCACATCGGGAAGGCAGTGTCACATGGAGATGTGACACTGGGCTAAACGTCACATGGTACAACGCCGAGGCACGCCCTTTGGGGTTATGTCATGGGCTTGTGCCAAGGGGTTGGATACTTTAGCAAACAGACATGCTTGTGCTTGCACTAGGGTGCTAAGCCTTGGGCATCCGCTCAAGGGAGGTTAGGTCTCATAACTAGGTGTGCTTTGGCACACTTGGCTAGGGGAGTGTTCTCCTTGGAATTCAAGGGTTGAACAACCTAAACATGTTAGCAGGAGCCCTTTCGTGAGGCACTCGCAAGGTCATGTGCTTAGGGTTATCCCAAACCTAGCCTTAGGGAGTTTGCTTAGCAGAACACTCGTGTCCGCCTACGGCGCACACTCGTGTCCTCACTAAGTACTACCCTAGGTCTAGGGTATAACTTGGCCACTTTAGGGGTTAGTCGTGGTTCAGGGTACCCTTGTGCCCTAAAGGGGTTGTACTCCCGGATGAGGGTGATTCCTCAAGGGGTAAGTGACGATGCCTTAGCTCTGTCAGGGGTATGTGTGGAACACACGTCTCCTTGATGGGGGTTAGGGCATGAGCCTGTCTAGGTCTTCTAGGGCAAGACCCTAAGTCAACTAGGGTTATCCCTCAAGGGTTTTGGGGGTAGACACTCTAGGGAGACTTAGGCTAAACCCTAAGTCAACTAGGGTTATCCCTCAAGGGTTCTGGGGCAGACATTCTAGGGAGACTTAGGCTAAACCCTAAGTCTCCTGTCCACTTGGGCATTAGAGTCTAACCCTAGGGTCGTTGGGGTTGTTCTAGGAAACTTAGCGTTGCTCACATAGGGTGATAACGCCAAATGGCCACCTAGTAGCCACATGTGTTGCCACGTGTTGGCCCTTTGGGTTAAAACTCTGACATAGACCAAGTAGTTACTATGAGACTTTGGGCTGCCTCCTAAATGCAATTGAATGCAAATGTATGTAAAAAAAGAAGAAGAAAGAATATAAGATTACCTGATTTGCTTGTTATTATGACATTTTAAATGGATTTCTTCAAATTCTCTCCTTATTTATGTAACACGATCCGGTGGTGCAGGAGAAACCTCACAAAAATTAGGGTAGAATGATGAGAATAACGAAAATACTTTTGAAAAATTCATATGTATTGTTTTTTAATTTTAATTATATGATAATATAAAAATATAAAATATAAAAATTTATTTTTTACATATAAAAATACACATTATGCATGAAAAATATATATTTTATTTTATTTTAAAAGGTTATGAAAAAAGTGGTCGAGCTCGTGGATGGTTAACGGTGGCTAACGGAACCTCCCTCCCTTAAATTTTCTTTATATATGTTTATTGTTTAGGGTTTAGGGTTACTCAGATTAACAGTGAGTGTGAATCCATATCTTCTTATTTAAGCCCACTTAAGTTAAGTTAAGATGAAGAGCACGTTATTTAACGGCAATATTTGATTCAATATATACAAGTTTAATTGTTTTACCTGTAAAAACACTCTAGATTAAAGTACATGGAAAATGTGAAAAGAATTAAAACTGCTTAATTCATCTAACATAGTTTACCACTGTATATACATACAAACACACAAGTCAAAGATTCCGTTACAAACATTTATATATCCACACACACACACACACACATTCACACGTATAGTGCCTTAGTATATATATAATACTAGCTGCAACGTCGAAAGTTCAGTTTGGGTCCCAAAATTTGGGATGGCTAAACATTCTATTACTACACCACAAGTTTAATTTAAATTTAACATTTTGTAGAAGTTATTTAGTTTGATGACAATTTAAAATACATTACAAAGTAATATTCATATATTATACAGTGTATAATTTGATACATATACAATAGAACCTATCCGATTTAATAGCAGTGTCAGATATTGCAAATTTACCCCAAAAATTTAGAAAATTACTCAAGAAACTTTAGCACGTAAAATGTTCTATGTAAAATTTAAATAATAACAAAAATATTTAAATATATTACAAATACATTTGTTTTAATTATTTTCTGGATTTTTAAATATATAACTACTAAACCTGTAATTGTTATTGCTGATTTACCTTTTAAATACTTATCATGTTATTTGATTTGGTACAGTTTAAATTTGTAAATGTATTCTGACTTTTGAAGTGTAGTAAAAGGTTTAAGTATATGTAAAATATAAAATTTTCCTAAATAGATGTGCAAGTTGCCTTTCTATTGGACTTACGTTTAATATTTTAATTTTTGTGTATAATCCTAACCACCGGACAGCCTTGGCCACATAATATACTTTTAATTTTCCTAATAATTAAATAATACTCTTAAACATTGGGCTGACAAAAAAAAAAGATTCTGTATAAAAGGAACAGTAAATATGTTAAAATATGAATTATTTTTTCTACATTTAAATAGTAACTATATATATCATCATCTTGCATTATTAAAAAATCAATATTTGTAGTCATATACATATATAATTCTTAACACATATTGGACATGATGCTATATACTGTTCATACTTTTATATATTGCAGCTTTATATACAGTTTACTTTCACGTGATGATATAATCTTGACAGAGTCATACATATATGATGTGATGATATAATCTTGACAGAGTTATACACATACGATGAAATGCTATATGGAGATTGTGCTGAAATATTTGATTATTTTGGCAACATTGGCATTTCCATATGTATTAGCAGATAAATCTTCGACTATGTTGCTTGAAAATAGAGCGGATAAACTTAGGAGATGCAATTTCCCCAAAGGGTTCATATTTGGAACATCCTCAGCTGCTTATCAGGTTACACACATATAACACACACGCACGCACGCGTCCACACACAGAATCTAATGGTGGGTTGCATCTGATTCTGCTTTGTCAGTGTATTTATGTACTCATCATGTTCATGTTTGGAACATCAAAGTTCTATATATATAATGTGTGTGTAGGCTCATTGTCATTGATGTGTATGTAAAAATGCTAACAATAATGTGTGTGTGTGTGTGTGATATTTAATTATATAATTTACTATCTATTTTGTAGTATGAAGGGGCTTTTGAAGAAGGTGGACGTAAACCGAGTATCTGGGATAAATTTTCCCATATTCCAGGTTTATTACACACTAGATATATGTGTTAACATGTTTAATATCTAATATATAAAACCACAATGTATAATTGTAAGTTTATAATTTTCAAAAAAAAAACAAAGGCCACTATATTTGAAAATATTAAGAAAGTCCAACTTGTTTTACTTATTTTTCAAGTAAAATTTGTAATATAAGAATATACAGAATATAATTGCAACAAAGTGCTAGGTTTGCAAGATAATTAAACTATATACTAATTTATTTAATATTATTTTCGGTCCCTAATTTTAATATTTTTATTTACTTTAACCTAATTTAATCAATCTTAATTAAAAATAAATTAAACTTAATGAAGCTTAATTTTATTTGATTAAACTTAATAATGTTAATTCAATATTAAATTAGACAAACAGTATTCACTTCTTATTTCAGGTATGATTAAAGACAATAGTAGTGGGGATATCGCTGTAGATCAATATCACAAGTTCAAGGTTAAAACCATAAAACTCTCTCTCTCTCTCTCTCTCTCTCTCTCTCTCTATATATATATATATATATATATATATATATATATATATATAAGCTTTAAACTACAGGAAGATACAAAGCTAATGACAGACATGGGAATGGATGCATATAGATTCTCTATAAGCTGGAGCCGTTTTTATTATGGTAAAGTTTTAAGTCAAGTAACATATAGATTAATATAACTGATTATATATTAATTTTAAAATGTCTCTTAAGTGTAGATGGTCAAGTGAATCCAGAAGGATTAGCTTACTATAATGGCCTTATTGATTATTTAATAAAATCAGGTAATCTCTCTCTCTATGTGTGTGTGTGCGTGCGTGTATATGTATTACACACACACACACGATATATCATAAGCAGGAGTGGAGCCTTACGTAACTCTGTACCATTGGGACCTTCCTGAAGCTCTAGATAAGGAAGGAGGCTGGCTAAACATCAGTATAGTGTAAGTTTTATTATCAAACATAATAATAATTATAATTAATATATAAAAAATGTTACTCTAAAACAAAATAATCATATAAACATAATAAGATTACAGGGACAAATATACAGAATATTCAGAAGCGTGTTTTGAAGCTTTTGGAGACAGGGTTAAGAATTGGTTAACGTTTAATGAACCGTATACGTTCATTATGCGAGGATATTCCGAGGGTAAACATGCACCTGGTAGATGTTCCACGTGTAAACAGGGAAACTCACTTACTGAACCGTATATTGCTGCCCACCACGTGTTACTTTCACACGCTAATGCTGTTCAAATTTATAGGCAAAAATTCAAGGTAAAAACATTTAGTATATAATTATATTTAAAAGACAACAATATGTGTATGTGTGTGTGTGTGTGTACGCGTGCATGTTTGCAGGCAAAACAAGGTGGAAGAATTGGCATTGTATTAGATACTCGCTGGTATGAACCATATTCTGAACTTCAACAAGATAAGGATGCTGCTGGAAGAAATATGGACTTTAATCTTGGCTGGTATGTATACTGTTTAATAAGTTTAACATCTTTTAACTATAGCTAAATGATAGTTAATTAGTTTAACATTTTTTAACTATAGTTAAATCTAAAACTAGTGATCTTATATAGGTTCTCTTTGCAGATAAATATTAAATTTTAATGAAATGCATTTTAAAGTTTAAGATATATATGTACAGGTTTTTGAGTCCAATTACATACGGGGAATATCCTGTTTCTATGAAACTACATGTAAATACAAGACTTTTCGTATTTACCAAAGAACAACATATATTATTAAAAGGTTCAATTGATTTTATGGGCTTAAATCATTATACATCGCGTTATGTACAAGATTTCCCTGCCTTACAAAACAAAGCTACAGACGCTGCACAAGATCCTGCTGTACAAGAACTTGGTAAGATATACATGTGTGTGTGTGTGTGTGTGTGTGTTTGTATCATAAAATTTAATAATTTAGATTAATTATTTTTAAATTACTGATATTATATTAACATGCATGTACCATTTGTGCATGTTCTAAGTCTTGGTTTAATACAAATGGCACTTTATAGTTAATTTAATAAGGTAATTTTATTATGCATATATTTAGTATTACAACATTTTTTAAAACAAATGTTTTTAAAATTTTCAAAAGGATATTTTTATTGAATATGAATAGCACTTTATAAGTTAAAGCTGATATTTGATTAATTTTAGTTTAATATGATATTGATTATGTATGTCTTTAGCTTCTCAATGTTATAACAATTTAAAAAACTGTGTTTTTAAATTTTTTAAATCAAGGATATTAACTTTCGTCTCTCACAGTTTATAGAGATGGCATAGTGATTGGACAACGGGTAAGCTAACGCAATAAATTTGTACACAAACATGAATACCTTGTTTTATATACACAAGATATACACATACATACACTTGCTAAACTCATTCATTTATGTGTAGAGCTCTTCTACGTGGCTATATATAGTTCCGTGGGGCATGGAGAAGGTGCTTAAGTACATTAAAGAACAATATAACCCACCAACAATTATAATCACTGAAAACGGTAAATTAATTAAATGGTTAAATCAAATAATTAATTAAATAGTTAATATAAAACTTTATAGGAGTTGACGAGGCAAACGACCCATCTCTTACGTTGGAACAATCGTTAAGAGATGAAACCAGGATAAACTATTTTGATGCCTATTTGAGACGTGTACTCTCCGCAATACGGTAAATTCCATATTTTATTAATTATATAGAAGTATTTAAATATTATTATAAATAATGATCTGTAAATATACAGTGATGGAGTAAATGTAAGTGGGTATTTTGCGTGGTCGTTACTGGATAACTTTGAGTGGAATATTGGTTACACAGTGAGATTTGGACTTCATTTTGTGGATTATAAAAACGGGCTGAAAAGATACCCCAAGGAATCTGCACTGTGGTTCAAGGATATGCTGAACAATTCCTCATGCCATGTACTTGTCTAGATATATAATATCATAAATATATATATTATAGTATATATACAGATGTTCATATATAGTAAAACCTGTCTAAATTAATAGTGTTGGAACTAAGGTGGCAGTATTAATTTAGACAAGTTCCACAAGTTCCAATTAAATAGTATACATACCAGCCAAGATTAAAGTCCATATTTCTTGTATTAATTTAGACAAGTTCCACTGTTTTTAAATTTTTAAAAGTTTTTTTTTATTTAAGGATCGTTTCGCACTACCTTTAACTTAACTTAGCATGCATAAATAAGGGTTAAGGGTGCCAACTCTCTCTTATTACCTTTTAACTTAAATTAAGAGTTTATGTTAAAGGCAATTGATTCGCACTTATTAACCCTTAACTTTTTAACTTAAATTTAGGGATTTTGTTAAGAGCAATGAATTCGCATACTTACAATCAAAACATTAAAGGAAATGAATTTGAATATTGCCTTTAATATAATATATTTTTATATTTACATTTAAGTTAAGATTATTATTATTTTTAATGAACTTAACATATCTACATTTAATTTAACATTACTATGTCAAGTTATAATAAATATTTTAAATAATTTTCAATTTGTAATAAACATTTATTTTCAATTTGTAATAAATATTTTTAACCACTTTAAAATATATTTTTATAATATCCATGATCTAAATAATATGTGCATCCTTAATTTTTATTAACATTTAAAGTGATTTTAGTTATTATAAAAAATATAAAATATGGTGAGATGAAATTATATATTTGTATATAATATTATATATGGGTACATTCTATAGATAATTAAATTTTATATATTTTGAATATGTTTAAACAAATAAAAACTTCATGAAAACTATTATATATACATATGCATGTGTTAACGTGTGTGTATACATGTATTTGCATTTCATATTTTTATTATTTAATAAAAAAAATACAAGATATATTCTATTTCTAATATACATCCTTTTAATAATTAAAAATAAATTAACAATTTTTAAATTAATGTTTAGCAATTGGTGTCCCAAAAATAAGATGAGCTTTAAAAGTTGATGTAACGGTGCGAGCATGTGTAATTACCTCATCAAGTTCTCGAGGATCTCGTGAAGGATCATCATACTTCACCTAATCTTCTTTTTTTTGACATTGCCGAATTCTTCGCTCTCTTGCTCGTAAAATTGCCTCGTAATTGGCTTTGCCCTCATTAATGAGGATGTTATGGAGAATAACACAAGTGCTCATAATATTCAAAATGTGTAAAAGGTGGATTTTCAACTTGTAATCAAAGTAATGAAATTTTTATTTTAAAAGGTTAAATGATTGCTCAACTACCAATTATGCTTGGTCAACCACCAATCGTGCTTTAATAAGCTCCTTGTTGAAGGTCTCATGACCAAGGTTAAAATGGACACATATAAAAACTTAAATTAAATATGTTATAAATATATCAACTTTACATACCTATGTACATGAACATTAAAAATGGTTGTAATTGGTATCCTTTATCACCCACAATATAAGGCTTCATGAAATCAGCATGAGCAGCCTCCAAAGGTCCATGAAGATAAACCTCATCGATGATCTTTTAATAAAGTGAGCAATTCTTTTAAACTCGCATATCATGCATGTTACCTGCAAATACCAAAACAATGATGGCCAAGCTCAAGCCAGCCTAGCTAGGGGCAGCTAAAAGCCCGGTAATAATTATTGTCAAGCTTTGGACCGTCCCATGAGCTGGGCCACTGCTAGTCGAGCTCAAGCCAGCCCAGCTAGTGTCAAGCCACGATCCAGGAACCAAAAAAAAAAACAGGATTCCAAGGACAGGAAGGCTTGACTCAGGAACAGGACCGAGAGCAGGAAGGAACTAGGAAAGGAACAGGACGGATCTAGGAGCAAGACAGGATCAGGATAGGATCCGGGAGCAAGACAGGAAAGCGCAGGACAATCCAGGAACAAGAAGAAGCAGGACAGGATCCAGGAGCAGGACAGGATCCAGGAGCAGGAGGACAGAAGCGAGACAGGAACAAGACAGGAAACAAGACAAGACGAGATTGATCGTAGTAAGACTGGTGTTGATAGTAACTGATTGTACAACAATTAGGTCGGAGCTTTTATGCTCACAACTCCAAGAGCTAATCTAGGCATGAGTGCTAAAAGTGGTTGCATGCATGCAAAAGTGATTGCATGCATGCAGAGGCTAAGATGAGTCCACATGTCCCTTATCCTCTAGGCATATCCTGTGGCATATCCTGTAGGAATATCCTGCAACCGAATCCTGTGTCCGGAATCCTGGTAGGAATATCCTGTAGGAAAGTCCTGCAACCCATATCCTGTATCCGGAATCCTGTAGGAAAGTCCTGCAACCCATGTCCTGTATCCGGAATCCTGTATTCTGTATCGGGTCGTGACAGCACCTCCTCCCTAAAGACGAGTTCCACGAGTCTTGGGACCTGGTTTAGCAGGATAATGCCGATGGAAGGCAGCAACCTTGGAAGAAGCATGGAGTAAGTTGGATGCAGGTTCCCAAGTGCGATCAGTAGGCAGGTACCCTTTCCAATCCACCAAGTATTGGAGTTGGTGACGATGAAGACGAGAGTCAAGGATGGCTGCAACTTCGTACTCAGGTTCAGTGTCAATGACCACAGGAGGGGGAGGAGAAGAAACACGACCGGGAAGAGAAGAAGGATGATACGGCTCCAACAAAGAGGTGTGAAACACAGGATGAAGTTTCACCGTGGATGGTAACTCGAGTCGGAAAGCTACAGGATTTACCTCCGCCACGATCCTATAAGGGCCCAATCGTTGAAAATCCAACTTAGAAGAAGGCCTGTTGGTGCGAATGTGTCGACGAAGAAGCCACACGAGATCACCAATCTTGTATGCAGGTGCCGGCTGACGGTGAGCATCAGCATGATGCTTGTATCGTTCCTGTGCCTGTTGAAGATGAACCTGGAGATCATCCTGTACCTGCCGAAGATGCTGAAGACGATCCTGTACTGCAGGAGCGGAAGAAGGAGAAGCGGGAGGAGCAAAGTCAAAACGTGGATGGTGGCCTGTAAGAGCAAAGAAAGGTGTCTGTCCTGTAGATGCGTGGATGGAGTTGTTGTAGGCAAACTCCGCCATTGGAAGGAGGTCCAACCAGTTGTCCTGCTGGTAACTGATGAAGCAACGAAGATACTGTTCTAAGGTCTGAATTGTGCGTTCGGACTGCCCATCGGTTTGTGGGTGATATCCTGAAGAAAGATCCGCTTTGACCTGTAGACTCCGAAGAAGCTCTCGCCAAAACTTGGACATGAATTGTGGACCTCGATCGGAAACAATGCTCTCAGGAAGACCATGATGTCGGAACACCTCGCGGATCACCAACTCGGCAGTTGTCTGACCTGTAGCTGTCTTGTTGCAGGGTAGGAAATGAGCCTGCTTGGTGAAACGGTCAACCACCACAAGAACTGCATCAAATCCACGAGAAGGAGGAAGATCTGTGAGGAAATCCATAGAAATGGATCTCCAAGGAGCAGAAGGAACAGGAAGAGGACGAAGAAGACCAGAGGGTGCATGATGAGGCATCTTCGACCTGCTACAAGTGTCACAACTCCGTACAAACCTCTCCACAAAACCTCGCAACCCAGGCCACCAATAGTTGCGAGTCACCAACTCCACTGTCTTGGCCACACCAAAATGTCCTGTAGCCGGGGTATCATGACAATCCTGTACCACACGAGTCCTGAAATACCAACAGGAACGTACAGGAGACCTTCCCGGTACAGGAGTCCATCCTGTATGGTGAACAGGTTGTAGTCTGGACGGGAACTGGAGGAAGAGGAACTTGCAACGTCAGGATGAATGTGTGAGAACACATTCTTTGCCAAGTCGTCTGTAGCCAACTGAACGGACGTCCTGTAGGAGTGTTGAATTTGCTGGAGCCTGATGAACCTGCAGTGCCGCAAGCCGGAAACGATCAGGACCCAACAACACTTGCCTTTGACAGTCAAATGCAGGATCGCCCGGGCTTGGTGCAAGGTAAGAGCGCCTAGACAATGCGTCCGCCTTGCCATTCCGAAAGCCGGGCCTGTAGACGATGACGAAGTCAAAACGTGATAGGAACTCTGCCCACCTAGCCTGTCGCCGACTGAGGACCGAGCCGTTTGAAAGTACTCCAGGTTCTTGTGATCCGTAAGAACTTGTACAGGATGTGCAGCACCTTCCAGGAAATGCCGCCACTCCTCAAACGAATCCACAATGGCCTTGAGTTCCTTGTCATGAATCTCGTAGTTGATCTCCGCCGACAGGAACTTACGAGAGTGAAAAGCTACAGGATGAAGCAACTTGTCCTCTCCAACTTGCGATAGGACGGATCCTACTGCAAAATCCGAGGCATCTGCTTCAATGAAGAAAGGATGAGAAGGGTCAGGATGTGCTAAAATCGGAGCTGTCGTGAAAACGTCCTTGAGTGTTGTGAACGCGTGTTCCGCCTTGTCGGACCAAGAGAAAAGTCCTGTGCGCTTGGTGAGTTCTGTGAGTGGAAGTACACGCTTGGAGAAGTCCTGTATGAACCGCCTGTAGAAGTTTGCAAAGCCAAGGAAACATTGTACATCTCGTACCGACTTGGGCCTCTCCCACTCCACGATGGTCTTCACCTTGTGCATGTCCATGGAAACGCCAGCAGGAGAGACGATGTAGCCCAAGAACTCCACCGAATCCCTATCGAAAAAACACTTCTCCAACTTCGCGTACAGGCCATGCTCGCGAAGCCGCTCTAAAACTAGTCGTACATGCTTGTCATGTGCCGCCTGGTCCTTGGAGAAAATCAAGATGTCGTCGAGGTAGATCACCACAAACTGGTCCAAGAAGTCACGGAAAATGTCGTTCACCATGTGTTGGAACACGCTGGGGCATTGGTAAGGCCGAAAGGCATTACCGTGTACTCAAAATGTCCATACCTTGTACGAAAGGCAGTCTTCCACTCATCGCCGGGACGAATCCGTACAAGGTTGTAGGCCCTCGTAAGTCGATCTTCGTGAACACCTTTGCTCCTCGCAGCCGATCGAGAAGTTCCGGGATCAATGGCAACGGGTACCGATTCCGAATGGTGACTTGATTCAAACCCCTGTAGTCCACAACCAAACGTAAACTCCCATCCTTCTTCTTGACAAAGAAGATAGGCGCTCCTGCAGGGGACTTTGAGTGACGAATGAAGCCGGATGCCAAGTTGTCCTCGATGTACTGACGAAGAACCTCCAACTCTGTGGGTGACAATGCATAAATCGGTCCGAATGGTGGAGTCTTTCCTTCCGCAAGATCAATAGGACAGTCGTAGGACCTGTGAACAGGAAGAACTGCAGCCTTGTGCTTGTCAAAAACGTCCTTAAAGGCGTGGTACTTGGATGGTAGGGAAGAAGGAGGAGAAAGAAGGAGAGGAGAAGGAGAAAAAAAGGAGTCGGATACAGGAAAGGTAGAAGAGGACGTAGGAGTTACTTGAAAGGCAAAAGGTGGAAGGAGCAGGATCAGTGGCGAGTTCATGCATGGTAGTGGTAAGAACTCGGAGAGGAGAAGGAGGGAGCTGTGACTGAAAAAGAGGAAGGATCTTGGGGGTGGAACAGAAGCAGGGTAACAGAAAGAGCAGGATTGGAAAAAACCTGTGTGGGTGTTGATGAGTGTACAGGATTGGAAGAATCCTGTACAGGAGTCCGTGGTTGCGCAGAGTGGAAAAGCCTGCGAATGTGCTGACGAATCAACAGGAGGTGGATCCTGTTGAGGAGGAACCTTCGACACTGATACAGGATTGGAAGAACCCTGTACAGGACACCGCAAACTTACAGGAGTGGAGAGAGCCTGCGGATGTGCTGAGGAACTGACATGAGGTGAATCCTGTCGAGGAGGAGTCTTCAACACTGGTACAGGAACAGGCACGGTCAATCCTGTAGCTTGTACTGCCTCAGATACTAAGGATGTATCCTGCACACAGGAAGGTACAGGATTGATCCTAGCTGTCGGAGAGGAAAACGTGAGCGTCCTAGACCTCCAGTCGATCTGCGGATTTGCAACAACGAACCATGGCATGCCCAAAATGATGGGAGTCGACCGAGTCTTGATCAAGTTGAAGGAAATTGAACAGTTGAATGTGCCATACTGCAGGAGAGAGGTTCGGTAGCATGGGTAACTGCACCAGAAGCAATTAGACGCCCATCGGCCACCTCTACAGGAACTGCACGCTTCAACTTCACCACCGAAATGCCATGTTGAGTTGCAAACGTGTCATCCATGAAGCATGCATTTGCACCAGTGTCTAACAAGGCAAACTCCATGAGCTCTCGATTATTAAGATGAATGTGTACAGGAAACTTAAGTGATGGGATGGTATGAGCAGCACCAATGGAGCCTGCACCTACGTCCAACTTCGCGGCTCCTAGACGAAGTGGACATTGGAGTTTTCCGACTGAACTTCAGCTTCAACTTCACGCGTCTTGAAGTTCCTGGCTTTAATAGGACAATCTGCCACCTTGTGTCCTGCTCCACCACAATACAAGCACAGGTTCTCACTGCGACGACGTTGCTTCTCAGCAGCGGAAAGAGAGCCACGCTTGGATTTCTCAACCTCCATAGGAACTACTCCAGAAGGTGGTGCAGGAACATGTACACAGCTGCAGGATTGGTTTGCAGGAACTGCTGACGGGATCTTTCCTGACGACGCTCGAACAAACGGTTGTCGCAACGAACAGCTTGTTGCATGATCTCCGCTAATGTTTGGGCATCCGGTAACGTAAGGAGAAGGTCCTTCACGTCATCCCTCAACCCAAAACGGAAGTGTTCGATCAATGCAGTCTCGTCCCATGGAATGTTCGTGCAAAGTTGCTGAAATTCGGATGCATAGACGGAAGCTGGTCATGTCATAGTTCTAACCTGGTGAGATGACTACCTGGGTAAAGATTGTGGGATATGTGGAATATGTGGGCAAAAAGACCCAAGCGGACCTGGGTCATCATGACTAGGGGCCCTCTTATAAACACCAATTGGCCCTTTGTCTAGTTGGCATAAGGGGAGAGGGAAAGGTTGTGACAGATCGGGATCATTAAGTGAGCTTCCGTAACTTCGTGCATGCAGAACGGTACTTATCAAGATCTCCAAAACATGCTTCAAAGGCAGCCACGAAACCTTCGAAGTCTTCCATCAATGGGTCGTCACGCTCCAACAAGGGGGCAACCCAAGCCCGTGGAGATCCACTTAGTAAGGATGCCAAAAGATCCACCTTTTGAGCATCAGTCGAGTAGCGCTGTGGTTGCATATGGATCAAGAGCCGGATCTAATTCAAGAAACCTTGAAAATTGGCACGATTGCCACTGAACTTCTCTGGCATGCTAACCTTCGGCTTCGAAGAAAAATTTGATGAAGAGGGAACCACCAATGCCTAGGAGAGAGCCTGCGTAGCAGCCTTGGAGGATGCATCAGCAGTTGCATGTGCCGCAGTGGTGGAACCTTGCAGGTCGGTGACCACTTGGCGCAAAGTGGCCAGCTCATGAAGTAACATTTGGTGCTCGCGTTGAAAGCGCTCAAAATCAGCCATGACCTAGGAAAGAAAAAGGAGGAAAATGAAGGAAAAGAATCAAGAAAAAGGTAGCTGGAAAAACGGAGAACTATGAAATAATTACTATCAAACTGTCAAGCCACGATCCAAGAACCAAGAAAAGAACAGGATTCCAAGGACAAGAAGGCTTGACTCAGGAACAGGACCGAGAGCAGGACAGGAACTAGGAATAGGAACAGGACGGATCTAGGAGCAAGACAGGATCAGGATAGGATCCGGGAGCAAGACAGGAAAGCGCAGGATAAGATCCAGGAACAAGATAGAAGCAGGACAGGATCCAGGAGCAGGATAGGGAACAGGAGCGAGACAGGAACAAGACAGGAAACAAGACAAGAACAAGACAAGACGAGATTGATCGTAGTAAGACTGGTGTTGATAGTAACTAATTGTACAACATTTAGGTCGGAGCTTTTATGCTCACAACTCCAAGAGCTAATCTAGGCATGAGTGCTAAAAGTGGTTGCATGCATGCAAAAGTGACTGCATGCATGCAGAGGCTAAGATGAGTCCACATGTCCCTTATCCTCTAGGCATATCCTGTGACATATCCTGTAGGAATATCCTGCAACCGAATCCTGTGTCTGGAATCCTGGTAGGAATATCTTGTAGGAAAGTCCTGCAACCCATATCCTGTATCCGGAAACCTGTAGGAAAGTCCTGCAACCTATATCCTGTATCCGGAATCCTGTATTCTGTATCGAGTCGTGACAGCTAGAGGTGGATAAAAACCCAGTAACAGTTGTTGTCGAGCTTTGGGCCGCCCGATCTCAGCCAATGCTAAAAGCCAACCCAACTAGGGTCAACTAAAAGCCCGACAATAGTTGCTATCAAGCTTTCGGCCACCCATGAGCTCTAGCCGAGCTCAAGCCAACCCAGCCAAGCTCAACGAAAAGCTGTTGCCGAGCTTTTGGTTGCCCTATGAGCTTGGCCAATGATGGATGAGCTCAAGCCAGCCTAGCCAAGGCTAGCTAAAATCCTAGCAATAGTTGATGCTAGGCTTTGGGCCACCTATTGAGCTCGGCCAATACTGGCCAAGCTCAAGCTAGCCTAGCTAGGGGCGACTAAAAATCCGACAACAGTTGAAGCTAGGCTTTGGGCCACCTCTTAAGCTCAACTAGGTCTCAAGCCAGACCTAGTAATTGCTATGGACTTTAGGCCGCCTCCTAAATGCAATTGAATGCAATTGAATGCAAATGTATGAAAAAAAGAAAAAGAGAAGATATAAGACTACCTGATTTGTTTATTCTTCTGACATTTTAAATAGATTTCTTCAAATTCTCTCCCCATTAGTATAACTGTTTACAGAAATGGGATTGTGTTACAGTGTAACACAATACGATGGTGCAAGACAAACCTCATAGAAATTAAGTCAGAATGAGAATAACGAGAATACTTTCGAAAAATTCATTTATATTATTTTTTTATTTTAATTATATGATAAAATAAAAATATGAAAATGTAAAATATAAAAATATATTTTTTACATATAAAAATACACATTATGCATGAAAAATATATATATTTTTTTATTTTAAAAGGTTGTAAAAAAGGTGCTTGAGCTCGTGGATCGTTAAGGGTGGCTAAGGGAACCCCCCGTCTCTTAAATTTTCTTATATATGTTTATTGTTTCATTAAAATAAGTTAAATTAAGTCATTATTGCGAATCCACTGGCCTTAGTAGTCAAACCCTTCAAAAAGTTAAGTAAGTGGTTACTCAACTTAATAGCGAGTGTTTAGTAATCCATATCCCCTTACTTAAGCCCACTTAAGTTAAGTTAAGATGAAGAACACGTTATTTGATTCAATATATACAAGAGTCATTAGTAATTTAATTGTTTTACCTGTAAAAACACTCTAGATTAAAGTACATGGAAAATGTGAAAAGAATTAAAATTGCTTAATTCATCTAACATAGTTTACCACTGTATATACATACAAACACACAAGTCAAAGATTCCGTTACAAACATTTATATATCCACACACACACACACACATATTCACACGTATAGTGCCTTAGTGTATATATATAATACTAGCTGCAACGTCGAAAGTTCAGTTTGGGTCCCAAACTTTGGGATGGCTAAACATTTTATTATTACACCACAAGTTTAATTTAAATGTAACATTTTGTAGAAGTTATTTAGTTTGATGACAATTTAAAATATATTACAAAGTAATATTCATATATTATACAGTGTATAATTTGATACATATACAATAAAACCTATCCGATTCAATACCAGTTGTCAGATATTGCAAATTTACCCCAAAAATTTAGAAAATTACTCAAGAAACTTTAACACGTAAAATGTTTTATGTAAAATTTAAATAATAACAAAAATATTTAAATATATTACAAATACATTTGTATTTTAATTATTTTCTGGATTTTTAAATATAAACTACTAAACCTGTAATTGTTATTGTTCTTATCATGTTATTTTATTTGGTACAGTTTAAATTTGTAAATGTATTCTGACTTTTGAAGTGTAGTAAAAGGTTTAAGTATATGTAAAATATAAAATTTTCCTAAATAGATGTGCAAGTTGCCTTTCTATTGGACTTAAGTTTAATATTTTTTAATATTTTGTCTAATGCTAACACATAATATACTTTTAATTTTCCTAATAATTAGATAATACAAGTGGAAATTCTTAAAGTTCATATACTAACGTTGGGCTGACCAAAAAATGAACAGTAAATATGTTAAAATATGAATTATTTTTTCTACATTCAAATAGTAACTATATATATCATCATCGTGCATTATTAAATAATCAATATATGTAGTCATATACATATATAATTTAACACCTATTAGACATGATGCTACGTACTATTCATATATTGCAGCTTTATATACAGTTTACTTAACTTTCACGTGATGATATAATCTTGACAGAGTCATACATATATGATGTGATGATATAATCTTGACAGAGTCATACATATATGATGTGATGATATAATCTTGACAGAGTTATACACATACGATGAAATGCTATATGGAGATTGTGCTGGCAACATTGGCATTTCCATATGTATTAGCAGATAAATCTTCAACTACGTTGCTTGAAAATAGAGCGGATAAACTTAGCAGATGCAACTTCCCCAAACGGTTCATATTTGGAACATCCTCAGCTGCTTATCAGGTTACACACATATAACATACACGCACGCACGCGTCCACACACAATCTAATGGTGGGTTGCATCTGATTCTGCTTTGTCAGTGTATTTATGTACTCAATTGAACATCAAAGTTCTATATATAATGTGCGTGTGCGTGTGTAGGTCATTGTCAGATGTGTATGTAAAAAATGCTTGTGTGTGTGTGTTGTGTGTAATATTTAATTATATAATTTACTATCCCTTTTGTAGTATAAAGGGGCTTTTGAAGAAGGTGGACGTAAACCGAGTATCTGGGATAAATTTTCCCATATTCTAGGTTTATTACATACTAGATATATATGTTAACATGTTTAATATCTAATATATAAACCACAATGAATATTTTTTCTTATAAGGCCACTAACTTGTTTTACTTATTTTTCAAGAAAATTTTTTAATATAAGCATAAAATAATTAAACTATATATGAATTAATTTAAAATTATTTTCGGTCCCTAATTTTAATATTTTTATTTCAATAATTAATTAATTTAATTTAACCTAATTAAGCAATTTTAATTAAAATGAATTAAACTTAATGAAGCTTATTAATTTTATTAATTAAACCTGATTAAACTTAATAATGGTGTAAAGTTTCTAACAATGTGTTGGAGCCATGTAGATATGCATGGAACTTTTTAAAGGCCCATACAACTGCCAGACATTCCTTATTCGTGGTGGAATAATTTTTCTCTGCATCAGTAAGGCTCCAACTTGCATAAGCGATTGGGTACCGCTAACCATTGGGAGTCTCCTGCAACAGATCGGCCCAACCCGACATCTGAAGCATCGGTCCGAAGAATAAAGGATTTGGCGAAGTCCGGATACTGCAACAAAGGTGGGGATCCTAGTAATGCCTTCTGACACTTCTTGGACCACAAGAACTGAGCTCCTTGTTTTAACAATCCTCGTAATGGGGCTGTCAGATCTGAGAACTGCGGAACAAACCTCACTAGGTATGTTGCCTTTCCCAAGAAGCGCTGCAACTCCACCACTAACTCAGGAGTAAGAAATTCTCATACAACCAGGGTCTTCTCGGGATCCGGTTTCACACCTCTGCCGTGGTGATGAATCCTAAGTATTTCAATGAGGTACATCCGAACTTGCACTTCTGCTCTTTCAACTTCAACCCGTATTGCACCAATTGCTGCAAGACCCGCTCTAACTGCTGAAGGTGCTCCTCCCACGTAGCAGAGTGAATCAGAAGGTCATCGATGTACGCACATGCAAATTCTTCAAAGCCCTCCAATAGCTCGTCCATCATCCGCTGGAAGGTTGCTGGGGCCCAACCAACCCAAATGGCATGACCGTAAACTCGTACAAGCCGGATGGTGTTCGAATGTTGTCTTTGCTGCATCTTCAGGAGCCATAGGGATCTGCCAATAGCTGGAAGTCATGTCAAGGATAGTGAAGTACCGGCTATTCCCAATGCATCGACCAAATCATCCACCCTTGGTAGTGGATATGAATCTGGAATAGAAATCATTCAATGGCCTGAAATCAATAGTGAAACGTGTAGTCCCATTTGGCTTCGGAACTAGGTGTGGTTTTGCTGCCCATGGACTTCGGGACTTACGTATCTTCAACTCTAGCATCTCCCTCACACAACGATTCAGGATTCACCTCGTTTTGTTGGAAAAGGACCACCACATCTCCACCAATGAGAGAAGTGTGAATACTAAATACGATTCAGGATATCCTTCTCCTTTGGAGATCGTTGCCTGAGCCCATCCTGATCGGGCGAGTTGTACCAGTCGGGATGTGATGCGAGTCATCAACAGGGGATTCGCATCTCCTACAATGGGTTTAAATAGGCTCGGATACCTCGCCAACAAGTCCTTGATGTCCTTAGCTCGTTGCTGGAGAAGGCTCTGCTTAGGCGACATCATGCCTGCAATGTTGCTGCCATGCCATTCGGTGCATGTTTCTATAGCCTGCAATGGGGGGCATCCTGGGATAGACAACGTGCACATTTCAAATCACATCTTGCCTTGACCACACGAAGCCAATTGACACCTAGGATGATGTCATGGACTTAGCTCGGCATCACCCACAATGGAAGTAGATGATGGTATCCTCCTAACACCAAGGCACATGTGCAATTCGATGTGATTGAGCAAAGACTGCTTATCAGCAAACACTACCTTCAAAGTCTGCTCAGCTGGTACTGTGTGCAAGTGCAAGGACTCCGCTATTGATCGATTGATAGAAGATATACTGGATCCGGAGTCTACTAGGACTGAAATAGGAGTTTTTTACCATGCTGGAGAACACAAACATAAAACACTCGGTGTCCAGTAACTCACTCGAGACCCCTATGCCGCACAAGCATGGAAGAACCCGGGGAAGTGTTGACCATGCGTTGGAATCAAATTCTTCAAAGGTGGTGCAATGTGCCTAGTGCATGGGTCCCTGACACCCATGCACTACACCTTTTCCCTGCGAAGTGCGATCTTCTTCTCTCGATGGTAGCTACTTGATGTCGATTTGCACATGCTCGTGCAATATGTCCCCAACTTGGCACTCGTAGCACTGATGTTTCGCCCACGACCACGACACGACACGACCACGCGACCAGCAGCTTGGCCTGGGCCCCTCCTGCGGCCTGAGGACTTGTCCATCTGAACAGCACCCTCGGAATAGGATCGGATGTCCAAGAATAGGTGATACAGGATATACACGTTGTGCTGTCCCCAAGAGTTCTCAAATCATTGTGCAATCCGCAAGGCCTCCTCCACAGTCGAAGGACCAAATCCCTCCAAAGCTAGCTAAATCAGGGCGAAGAGCCAACCATAACAAGCCAACCGTACCTGTTCTGTACCGTACCAATTTAATTGCTTAATCGGTCCTTTTCCGGCTTAGTTTTTTTTATGTTCTTTTTGTCTCCTCTTCCCTTGTGTTCTTGTTCGTGATGGCGACCGAAGAAAGGTGGTTGTAGTTGTTTGATGCCCTGCAGTTGAGTGTGGCGAATCAAACTGCTCTTCTCTGCGAGAAATTCACCAAGGAATGCAGCAGAATGCTAGTATGCCGCAGAGTTCCAATCCACACCTTTTGGGTTCCAATCCACATGTTTCCAGAGTTCTTCAAGGGGGAGGTTGGAGCGGACGTGTACCATTGGTGGGAACATTTTCAAGGGATTGCTGACTACCATGGATGGTCTGACTCCCAACAGTTGCGAGAGTTCCCAACGTGTCTGCAAGGACTTGCCTTGCAATGGTACAATGGTGTCCCGTTCTTGATCGACAAGATTGGAACATCTTATCCCAGCGGTTCAAGCAAGCTTTTGGTAAACCTGAGGATTCCGCTGCAGCTTTTCGTGAGCTCCATGACTTGAAGCAAGTGTCGAGAGAGACTGTCCAACGATTCGGGATTAAGTTTCGAAACTTGGTCAATCGTGCGGATCCAAGCATGACAGAACGGGTTACGGTTGGGCTTGTTATGGCCGGCTCTTCGCCCTGATTTAGCTGGCTTGGTGGAGGGATTTGGTTCTTCGACTGTGGAGGAGGCCTTGCGGATTGCACAATGATTTGAGAACTCGTTGGGGCACAACGTGTATATTCTGTATTGACACCTATTCCTGGGACATCCAATCCTATTCCGATGGAGGTGGGTGCTGTTCAGATGGAGGACAAGTCCTCAGGCCGCAAGAGGGGCTAGGCCAAGTTGCTAGTCGGCGTAGTCGTGGTCGTGGTCGTGGGCAGAACATTCAGTGCTACGAGTGCCGAGGTTGGGGACATGTTGCACGAGCATGTGCAAATCGACATCAAGTAGCTGCCATCGAGACTGCAGAAGAAGTGGAGACTCTTCCGCAGCCGGAAAACGAGGTGTAGTACATGGGGTTCAGAGGACCCATGCACTAGGCACATTGCACCCTCTGAAGAATTTGATTCCAGTGCATGGTCAACACTTCCCCGGAGCACCTTTGTTCTTCCATGCTTGTGCGGGCATAGGGGTCTCGAGTGAGTTACTGGACACCGAGCGTTTTATGTTTGTGTTCTCCGGCATGGTAGAAGGAACTCCTGTTTCAGTCCTGGTGGACTCCAGATCCAGTATATCTTCTATCAATCGATCAGTAGCGGAGTCCTTGCACTTGCACACAGTACCAGCTGAGTGGACTTTGAAGGTAGTGTTTGCTGATAAGCAGTCTTTTGCTCAATCACATCGAATTGCACATGTGCCTGTGGTGTTAGGAGGATACCATCATCTACTTCCATTGCGGGTGATGCCGAGCTAAGTCCATGACATCATCCTAGGTGTCAATTGGCTTCGTGCGGTCAAGGCAAGATGTGATTTTGAAATGTGCACGTTGTCTATCCCAGGATGCCCCCCATTGCAGGCTACAGAACATGCACCGAATGGCATGGCAGCAACATTGCAGGGCATGATGTCGCCTAAGGCAGAGCCTTCTCCAGAGCAACGAGCTAAGGACATCAAGGACTTGTTGGCGAGGTATCCGAGCCTATTCAAACCCATTGTAGGAGATGCAAATCCCCTGTTGACAACTCGGCATCACATCCCGACTAGTACAACTCGCCTGATCAGGATGGGGCTCAGGCGACGATCTCCAAAGGAGAAGGATATCCTAAATCGTATTTAGTATTCACACTTCTCTCATTGGTGGAGATGTTGGGCGGTCCTTTTCCAACAAACGAGGTGAATCCTGAATCGTTGTGTGAGGGAGATGCTAGAGTTGAAGGTGATACGTAAGTCCCAAAGTCCATGGGCAGCAGAACCACACCTAGTTCCGAAGCCAGATGGGACTACACGTTTCACTACTGACTTCAGGCCATTGAATGATGTTTCTGTTCCAGATTCATATCCACTACCAAGGGTGGATGATTTGGTCGATGCATTGGGGAATAGCCGGTACTTCACTATCCTTGACATAACTTCCGGCTATTGGCAGATCCCTATGGCTCCTGAAGATGCAGCAAAGACAGCATTTCGAACACCATCCGGCTTGTACGAGTTTACGGTCATGCCATTTGGGTTGGTTGGGGCCCAGCGGATGATGGACGAGCTATTGGAGGGCTTTGAAGAATTTGCACGTGCGTACATCGATGACCTTCTGATTCACTCTGCTACGTGGGAGGAGCACCTTCAGCAGTTAGAGCGGGTCTTGCAGCGATTGGTGCAATACAGGCTAAAGTTAAAAGAGCAGAAGTGCAAGTTCGGATGTACCTCATTGAAATACTTAGGATTCATCATCACAGCAGAGGGTGTGAAACCGGATCTTGAGAAGACCCTAGCTGTACGAGAATTTCCTGCTCCTGAGTTAGTGGTGGAGTTGCAGCACTTCTTGGGAAAGGCAACATACCTAGCGAGGTTTGTTCCGCAGTTCTCAGATCTGACAGCCCCATTGCGAGGATTGTTAAAACAAGGAGCTCAATTCTTGTGGTCCAAGAAGTGTCAGAAGGCGTTCGAGGATGTTAAGGCATTACTAGGATCCCCACCTTTGTTGCGGTATCCGGACTTTGCCAAATTTTTTATTCTTCGGACCGATGCTTCAGATGTTGGGTTGGGGGCCGATCTGTTGCAGGAGACTCCCAATGGTCAGCGGTACCCAATCGCTTATGCAAGTCGGAGCCTTACTGATGTAAAGAAAAATTATTCCACCACGGACAAGGAATGTTTGGCAGCTGTATGGGCCTTTCAAAAGTTCCATGCATATCTATATGGCTCCAACACATTGTTGGAAACTGATCATGCTGCCATCAACTCAATCATGAAGAGAAGGAATGTGACAGGACGACTTGCACGTTGGGCGTTAATTTTGCAAGGGTATCATTTTCGGGTTGTTCATCGCCCAGGGCTAGCATGGCGGATGTGGATGCGTTATCCGAGCTCCTGTGGTAGTGGCAGCCCCTGTGGCATTGTTGCCAAATGCCCTCCCTGATCGCGTACTTCCAAGGCGGGAAGACATTGTGGAGGCTTAGAAGATGGAGCCATGGATCAAGAGGTTGCGGGAGGTCTTGAGTAGTGAGGTACCTTGCGAGGATCTTAACTTTCGCATGTATGCACGATCTTTCAGACTGATGGATGACTTGCTTGTCTTTGTTGGAGACAGTTCTGAGTGTCGTGTGGTGGCACCACCAGTTTACATTAACTTCTGATTGTAATTCTTTCATGACAACCCGATGTCCGGACACATGGGATTCCAACGATGCCTTGAGAGGATTCGACAGCACTTGTATTGGCCCCGATTGCGGCAAGACCTACATGAGTACATTCATACATGTCCGGAGTGTCAAAGGCATAACGTGTCCACACTTCCTCCTGCAGCAACCATGGAGCCAATTCAAGTTTCTCGCCCCTTTGAGCTGGTAGCATATGACATCATGGGACCATTCCCTGTGTCGCAATTCGGTAATCGATACATCATTGTGTGCTTTGATTACTTGACTCAGTGGGTACAAGTGTGTGCTTTGCCAGATGCTACAGCAACTTTCATCATCAAATTCTTACTAGCTCAAGTGGTGCTAAGGCATGGTTGCCCCGAACGAATTTTATCGGATCAAGGACCAAGCCCAGCAGCAGAAGCAGTAGCTTTGTTGATGCGACGGTTGCAGATCCGACAATCTTTTGCCTCAGCTTATCATCCTGAGACTGATGGTTTGGTGGAGCGGTTGAATAGAACTTTCAAAGTCATGCTTGCCAAGTATGTGCGCTCTGACCATACGGATTGGGATATGTGGCTTCCATATCTCCAATTTGCTTATGTTTCAGCCCCTCACAAGTCAACAGGGATTTCCCCATTCAAAGCTTTGTATGGTCGTGAACCCACGAGGCACGGTATATGGATGGGCGTATGTGGTTAGAGCATTTGAACCAAGTCCTTCCTCTATTGTATGCTCAAGGTGGAGAACAGTTAGCTCGAGCACAAGAGTATCAGCGTCGGACTTACAATCAACGACATCGAACGCCACCTCAATACCAAGTGAGAGATTTGGTTCTTATCAAGTTTCCAAGGTTAGGGGATCAAACACACGCAGCAGGGCTTCAACCGTGATGGGTCAGGCCTTGGAGTGTTGAAGAATAATTGGGAACACAAGTGTATCGCTTGAAGCGGTGTGATGGGGTTCGGGAGTCAAACATGTCACTCATGTGTGTCGGCTATTACCGTTCCACCAGCGGACACTCGTCTAAAGAGGAGGACCACCTTGATAGGCAGAAGCCACGTCTTGAGAGGGGGATGATGTAAAGTTCCATGGTATATACTACGTATATATGCCACGTATACTCTGCCATGGAGGTGCCATGTGGCACACACTAATCTGGGCACTGGCTAATCTGGGCACCGTGATTTACTTGGTACCAAGAATGCTAATCCTAGCACAGACACTTAGTATAAATACCCTGTATCAGTCAGACCTAATGGAATCGTATTTAGTATTTACACTTCTCTCACATTATTAAGTTTAATCAAGTTTAATTAATAAAATTAATAAGCTTCATTAAGTTTAATTAAAATGAATTAAACTTAATGAAGCTTATTAATTTTATTAATTAAACCTGATTAAACTTAATAATGGTGTAAATTTTTAACCTGTTTAATTCAATATTAAATTAGACAAACAGTAATCACTTCTTATTTCAGGTATGATTAAAGACAATAGTAGTGGGGATATCGCTGTAGATCAATATCACAAGTTCAAGGTAAAAACCATGAATCTCTCTCTCTCTCTTCTCTCTCTCTCTCTCTCTCTCCTCTCTCTCTCTCTATATATATTATATATATATATATATATATAATATATATATATATATATATAAGCTTTAAACGACAGGAAGATACAAAGCTAATGACAGACATGGGAATGGACGCATATAGATTCTCTATAAGCTGGAGCCGTTTTTATTATGGTAAAGTTTTAAGTCAAGTAACATATAGATTAATATAACTGATTATATATTAATTTTAAAATGTCTCTTAAGTGTAGATGGTCAAGTGAATCCAGAAGGATTAGCTTACTATAATGGCCTTATTGATTATTTAATAAAATCAGGTAATCTCTCTCTCTATGTGTGTGTGTGCGTGCGTGTATATGTATTACACACACACACACGATATATCATAAGCAGGAGTGGAGCCTTACGTAACTCTGTACCATTGGGACCTTCCTGAAGCTCTAGATAAGGAAGGAGGCTGGCTAAACATTAGTATAGTGTAAGTTTTATTATCAAACATAATAATATTATAATTATATATAAAAAAATGTTAATAAACATAATAAGATTGTTTTACACACAGGGACAAATATATAGAATATGCAGAAGCGTGTTTTGAAGCTTTTGGAGACAGGGTTAAGAATTGGTTAACGTTTAATGAACCGTATCTGTTCATTATGCTAGGATATTCCGAGGGTAAACATGCACCTGGTAGATGTTCCACGTGTAAACAGGGAAACTCACTTACTGAACCGTATATTGCTGCCCACCACGTGTTACTTTCACACGCTAATGCTGTTCAAATTTATAGGCAAAAATTCAAGGTAAAAACATTTAGTATATAATTATATTTAAAAGACAATAATATGTGTATGTGTGTGTGTGTGTGTACGCGTGCATGTTTGCAGGCAAAACAAGGTGGAAGAATTGGCATTGCATTAGATACTCGCTGGTATGAACCATACTCTGAACTTCAACAAGATAAGGATGCTGCTGGAAGAAGTATGGACTTTAAACTTGGCTGGTATGTATACTATTTAATTAGTTTAACATCTTTTAACTATAGCTAAATCATAGTTAATTAGTTTAACATTTTTCAACTATAGTTAAATCTAAAACTAGTGATCTTATATAGGTTCTCTTTGCAGATAAATATTAAGTTTTAATGAAATACATTTTAAAGTTTATGATATATATATGTACAGGTTTTTGAGTCCAATTACATACGGGGAATATCCCGTTTCTATGAAACTACATGTAAATACAAGACTTCCCGTATTTACCAAAGAACAACGTATATTATTAAAAGGTTTAATTGATTTTCTGGGCTTAAATCATGATACATCGCGTTATGTACAAGATTTTCCTGTCTTACAAAACAAAGCTATAGAAGCTGAACAAGATCCTGCTGTACAAGAACTTGGTAAGCTTATTACACACACATTATAATTAGAAAGTCTATAGTAATTTGTATTTAATGATGTTTACAATATAACTTAATATAACGATATTAAGTTTATTAATCTTAATTAATAACTTAATATGACATTGATTAAAATGCATATTTTGAGCTTACTAAATGTTTCTAAAATTATCAAAAGCTTTTTGTTTAATATGGATAGGATTAATATTTTATTTATCTTGATTTAATATGATATTGATCATGTATGTCTTTAGCTTTTTAATATCGTAACAACTTATAAACTAAATGTTCTTAAATTTTTAAATCAAATGATATTAACATTCGTCTTTCGTATAGTTTATAGAAATGGCATATCGATTGGAGAACAGGTAAGCTAATGCAATAAATTTATACTATACACATCTTACTTGTCTATTTATAAATGTGTAGAGCTCTTCAGCGTGGATATATATAGTTCCGTGGGGCACGGAGAAGGCGCTTAAGTACATTAAAGAACAATATAACCCACCAACAATTATAATCACTGAAAATGGTAAATTAATTAAATGATTAAATTAATTAATAGTTAATATAAACCCTTATAGGAGTTGATGAAAAAAACGACCCATCTCTTAGATTGGAACAATCACTACGAGATGAAACCAGGATAAAATATTACGATGCCTACTTGAGAAGTGTATTCGCTGCAATAGGGTAAACTTCTTTTTTTTTTTTAATTAATTATAAATTATATAGAAAATTGTAAGTAATTAAATATATTCTAAATAATGATTTGTAAATACACAGTGATGGAGTAAATGTGAGTGGGTATTTCGCGTGGTCGTTATTGGATAACTTTGAGTGGGTTACACAGTGAGATTTGGACTTCATTTTGTGGATTATAAAAACGGGTTGAAAAGACAACCCAAGGAATCTGCACTGTGGTTCAAGAATATGCTGAATAATTCCTCATGCCATGTAAATATTTAACTTTATAGATATATAATCGCTAAGTTAGTTATATGTGCCGTATGTATGTGTATATATATATAGTCCTGTATGTTTATACACATCTAGAATGCGTCGTACATAACTTAGATATGCTAGAATATACTCTGAATTGAAGGATTTATATGTAGCCCATCATTTAAAACATAAATTCTTGTAATAACTTAATACAACGGTACAAATTTTAGTAACGTGCATGGGACGGTTTTAAAGTCTTTGGATGGCCCTATATTAATCTTAATTTAACAAGACAATGATTAGTATGCATATCTTTAATTACAACAATTCATAAAATAAATGTTTTTAAAAATTTCAAAGACTCTTTTTGTTCAATATGAAGAGCATTTTATGTAACGGCAATGTATTTGATTCAATAGATAAAGAGTCATTAGTAATTTAACTCTCTTTTATTTGTAATAACTCTAGATTAAAGTACATGGAAAATGTGAAAAGAATTAATTCATCTAACATAGTTTACCAATATATATGCACAAACATACGCATTACACAAACATTTGCACATCGTATGTATCTTATGTATGTGTATATATTATATAAATTTTATATTTCTGTCTTTCTATCTTTCTTCTTCTTCTTCTTTCTTTTTTTATCTCAATTTTTTTGTTTTGCATGTTCATAATTGACTACCACAATACGAGCTATTTTACTGACGTTTAGATTCAAGTATATTAATTGTGATATGCATATCAATATTTAATTACTAATTAGTGTATTGTTTTTATAATTAAACGAATAGTAGTGATTCTATTTAGCTTATTTTTGTATAATTAAACATATATAAGCGAAAAAAGTGGAGTTGTAGTTTTCAAATGAAAACTACCACCATCGTGTCATTTAATTTGTTTAATTTTCTGAAAAAAGTTCACTGGTATTTTCATAACTGTTTATTATGTAATGTAGATTTCACCCGAACTGTGTTAGGTCATCTTCTTATCAGTATATATATATATAATTTTACTATCTTATATGTGTATAATTTTAATTTACTTGGTATAGTTTAAATTTTCTGATGTATTCTAATTTTGAAGTGCGGTGAAGTTTAGTAAATATATGTAAATATAATTTTTGATAACAATGCCTTTCTTTCTATTGTACCTAAATTTATAATAGTATAAATTTAATATTTTTTGTCTAATGGGCGGAGTGTCTTTATATCTTTAATATAATTAAAAATGAATTATAATAATTAAATAATACGAGTGAAAAAGTTTAAATGTTTGTAAATTTCAAATCCTAGCGTTGGCTGTCGGAAGGATTCTGTATAAATAATGTAACAGTAAATATGCTAAATAATAATTTATTTATTTTTAGAATTCAAATAGTGACTATGATGTAAATATCATCATCGGCACTATTAAATAATCAATATAGTTCAAACTATATATATAAATTTCTTAACACCTATTGAATATACAGACGCACGATTCATACTTTTATATATTCTTTACTTCGTTTTCCTTAACTTTTGTAATACGGAAGTGACGTGATGATATACTATTAACAGAGTCATACGGAATGCTGTGTATTGTGCTGGATACACATAACACACGCACGCACGCACACGCACACCACAATCTAATGGGCATCTGATTTGCTTTGGAACATCGCATGCGTTAGTCATCATGAGTGATATGTATTAGTGTATAAAATGACAATAATAATATACGTGCGTGATATATTTATATGTCCAGTTAAAACCACTATTTATAATAATTGCTATTAATAAAAAATGACAAAAAATATTAATTTAAAATAGGTTTTATTATATGTAATAGTTGTTAATATTATCAAGCATTTGTAAAATTCAAAAAGTGGTGCTAATAAATGCACGTAGGAGCCTGTGTGTGCATAAATATATTTATATGTACGTGTACTATTCTTATAAATAGTATACAGTGTGTAGAGAGAGAGTAGGTTTCATACACATGTGCATACACAGGGGAGAGGTGTGTGTGTGTGAGAGAGAGAGAGAGACATGGAGTGTGTTAAAATGAGCAGACGAGCTCCTATATGCGTGTGCATGAGCGTGTGTGTATGTGTATCTGTATATATGTTTACTTTTTAAGCTTTACTATTCTCTCGTTTTCTATGTAGTTTAATCTTTTATAATTGAATTTTACAACCAAAAAACTAACGAAAAAGACGCATTGAAAATATAAATTATTTGTTTATTTAAAAAGTTTATATGGTTGATCTCTTAGCATTTTCCCTATTCTAAGTTAGAGATTTTCATAATAAGGAATATTCCTGATATAAAGTAGTATATTCTAATATACTTTCATAATTCCGTATTTAATATAAGTCAAATCGCTTATGGGTCTAATATATATTGAATTTTATACACATCGAAGTAATTATAAAATATATAGTGGGTCTGCATTGTTTTATGTCTTAATTCGTGCAATGATATATAGTTATTAAATGCATACCCTTTTGTATACCATTAAGTTATAATAATATGCAATTGTCATACTAGATGTAATTTTCATTAACTTAATTTATAGGAGGAAGATGTAAGTTTATATATAGAATTACATAACATATAATTTTATACAATTATACAACAGATAATATCATTAAAACTAATTCGTATTCATTTAATTTAACTAAACAATACTCTTAAACAAACTTTAAACTTGTAGTTCAAGTAGTATGCACTATATACATAAATTTATTATGTTTAATTAACAAATTTAATTTTTGATTATAACTATCTTCCATCAATCTTAATATTAACAATAATTGCTGAAATTAGAAAATGTATTATCTTAAATACTAGACCTTTGGCATCCTCAACATATTTTATCAAATAAATACAAAAATATATACACATACCTATATACATACAATAGTTAGATTAAATAAAACTCAATAGCTTCAACTAAACGGGAACCTATTTAATAAAATAAAATTCTAAGCTTCAATTAATTAATTGTAGTGATTAGTTTAATTTTTAGTTAGTTATGTTTTCTTAATTCACTTGCAGATAATTTGTTAATTAAAGGTTTCGCTTATTATCATTGATGGACAGTTTCAACGGTCTTATAAAACCAGGTTTACAATCGTATATCACCCACTATAATGTGGTTGGATAAAAGTTAATTGCTGTATTTAATTTATTTAACCACATTGTGTTTTATTAGAAATTGTTTACAGTTAATAATAATTAATACAACTATTATATAATTAATCTTTATATATATCTTTTATTAATTATAAGCTAAATTTTTAGTTTAAATTTAATTGCATTATAATATATACTGTAGTATTTATATATGATAAACTATTAGATATCTATATACCAGAGATAATATTTATCATATTTTGAAAGGTTAAAAATTAGATTACGCTAACTAACTCAAAACGATCTGTATAATACAATATTGTATATATGATATTATATGTGTTATTTATCACGTTTTAGATCTATTTATACTTCATATTATTTAAAGAGCATGTTTACTATTATTTAAACACACTACGTTAAAGCTGAATTACGATGAATTAAAAATGCTAATGTGATATTCTTATTAAAGCATTAAAGTTAATTATTTATAATATTCAATATACAATTATCTTAGTTGCATATTCAAAAGATAACATTACTTTCTTTTCAATTATTTTCAAATGCCTTTATTGAAGATGTCAATAATTATATGATTTAATAAACCAAAGTTAAAAATCCTATTTTCGTTATGTTTATAATAAACTATTACATATCATCTTATTTTACAATAATCTCATAAGGTAACCATATTATAACCATGTTAAAACCATGGCAACTTATATATGTTTTTATAACTTAATATTATTATGATATTGTTTTTAATTTTTTATTTATGTAATACTTCTTTCAATTCGCTCTAAAGATATGCTCATTAATTATGCTAAGTACTTAATTTTAATTAAAGAAAAATATTTATATATGAAACAAATATATAAATGAATAAAATTTGCTTAACATAAAAGAAAATTCGAGCAATTAGCATATTCAAAGTTATAAAGTATGTACAATGGATTTAAATTTAAGTTAAAATGTAATTAAGAAAGTAATAAATTTAATATTATTGAGATTTAAATATAATCAAGAGTGATAAATTCAATATGCACCTTATTCATTAATTAATTTTTTTCTTAATGCAATAGTGATGACATAGTAAAAGATTTATGACACGAATTTGTGTTATATATATATTTATGAAAAAAGAAAAGAAATGAAAAAAATAAAAATTGAAAAAGTTAGTAAATTAAACTTTAGATTTTTTAATTTTTAATTATAAAATATACCATGAAGTTTTTATTTTGTATTATATAAAATGATTGTTAAGATTCTAAAGACATGTATTTTATATTTATATAATTGGATGAATGTTAATAAATGTATGATGTGTGTGTGTGCATCCGAACAGAGTGATTTGAACAAAATCAAATTCATGAAATATAAAGCTAACACGGAGAGAAAAATGTAGTAATTATTATAGACCATTTATTTAAGTTAATTAAATTATTATAATATTTAAATTTAAATCTTCTTATTAGATTGAAATAATCACTAAATACATAAATTAGGTATATTATTTATAACTAATACATAACTACTTTACGATTATAATAAATTTTTTAAGAATAACTTAAATCTTCTTTTTTAAGTTGAAACATGTATTTTTAACACCGAAAATTCTTTTTTTATTTTTTCTTTAATTCTAGTATGTATTCCATATATATATATTAGAAAGTCTTATTAAAACATCAAATTTAAGTCTTACACATAAAAAGGTGATGACTTTTATAAAGTGCATAATATATTTAAATTCTTTATTATTTATGTTTTATGAATTTGTTTTTACTAATACAATTAAATAATCAATTATAATATCATAAAATTAATAATACTCCATTTATTAATTATATAAATGTTTAAAATTATATTTTTATAAATTTTTTTATTTTGCTAAATTTAAAAATATACTTGGAATGTAAATGAAATAGTGAAGAATATTTAAATGCTAATCATAATATTAACACTAAAAATATCAATTATAATATGGAACATCAAAATGGTAATATGAATTTTAACTATATTAATACTTAAAATTTGTTATATAAAGTAATAATTTAAAAAATAAACTTTAAAATTAAATTCAGTAATATAATAAATGAAAGGAGTGGAATATATTTCAAATACATTTAAGTTGAATATCTTATTTAGAATTTATAATGACAATAAATTATTGCTTAAAAAATATATTTAGTTATTTTATTTATTTTACATTAAAAGAAGTGATATGATATAAAAACTTAAGACTATTACATGACATAATATATTTAGTTCTAAATTTAAAATTATTAAAAAATTACTTAATCAATAAGGCTAACTATAGATATTCATTCTTTTTTAAAAAAAGTGGTTCATATTATAATTTATCATGACATTTAATAAATGAAGTTAAATTTAATTATAATCAATATAAAATGTGAATGGAGTTTTCAAATAAATAAATGTAACTCATTATAATAAGATATTTATGAGTTTAATGTATTTTGCAATGATTTTAAATTACTAATACAAAGAATTTATTAAAATTATTCTCTTTTATATACTTGTTTTACTTCTTTAATGGTTTTTAATATGCATTACATATCCAATTTTTATTTAAATATAAGATGTAAATTAAATTGTGTGTGTGTGTGTGTGTGTGTGATACAAATTTGCAAAAATCATCAATATACATATATTTTTATTTAAATTTATAGTATTAAGTTTTATTAATTTATATCATAAATATATTATCTTATACATTTTAAATAATCATAACTAAGTTAAATATAAGTCAAAAATAAATAATTAATTTTAAATTGATTTTTATAAAGTTATTTTTTATATAAAATTAATTTTCTTAATAAGCACATAAATATTTGAAAAGTCTTAAGTAATTCCTAATTCTTATTATAATAATAGAATGAATGATTTTCCTGATTGAATATGTAAAATAAATAAATAATTTAAAAAATTAATACATATGAAGATATATAAATATATCTTACATTAATATGCATAAAGATATATAAATATTGCAAAACATAAAACATATATATATATATATATACAAAATGTATGAGTGCTAAAACACAATGTTAGAAAATATTAATTAATAAAATATATAAATAAATGTAAGTTATAACTTACTTATAATAAACATATTTAAAGGTTTATTTATCATGCAATGTTGCCTTGTAGAATTAACAAGATTTTCTCTGTTATTAGAATTTTATACAAATGTTTGTATAAATTGTATAATTTTATACATTTTTTCTTAATGATTTAAATGATGCGAACACTAACACATTAAAGGAAGTAAGTTTTTTTTGAAATATGAAGAAATTTAATTATTTTTTTCCTTAATTGAAGTGAAATAAGTTTTTACAAGTTATTATTGGTATCAAGTTTTATCAAAACTATTTTAATATTACTTATAAAGTAAAATTAAATAATTTTTATTAGTAAGAAAATTATTTTAAATTGTTAATGATTATTTTTAAAGTGATAAACTCTTTTATTAGGTAAACTCAATTTATTAAGTAAAACTATTATCATGAATTTACATTTAAATGTGACTTTATGAATCTCTAATTTTTATAAAGGTATAATCAAAGTTAATAATAAATGCATTATTTATGAAGGTACATTGTTGTACACTTTGTTTTTAGTGTATTAAATTAATAATTTTGATAATGTTATTTTTAAAATTTCATTTGAGTATATCTTTTTCACAATTTTGTTTTTAATATAACCTAGGAAATAAAAATGACATTTTAAATACATGTGACTAACAAAATGTTTTAAAAATACCATTGAGTTTATACATTTATTTATATAATATTATAAAAGATTCAAATAATTCAACAACTTAATTAAATATTTAATATGTTTGAGACTTTATTTTTAAAATAATTACCTTTATTATGTCAATACATTGATAAAATGGAATATACACATTTTTTTGAAAGGTCTCGTATTTTTCTTTAATATTTAAAGTGAATATGAATTTAACTTGTCCCCACATGCCTAATGGTCTTATTAATTTTTTAAATAATATAAATATATCATTTTAATTTATTCTCACCGCTTTATTAATTTTTTATTAAATATATTTTAAATACTTTAGAATATAGAAAATGACAAGTTTGAATATTACATGTACTTATTTATATTTTAAGTGTTAAAATTATGAAAGAAGGATACAATTTGGTATAATAACCTAATGTAAATGATATAATTAATGCCAATACAATATAATTTTTTTTACTCATTATCACATATTAAATTTAAATGTCTTTAATAATATATAAATATTTATTTATTAGAAGATATTACTTTCCTGTGTTTGTCCATTAATTATTATTTAGATTAAGTTAATACAAATGTTAAATAACTAATAATGATGTAATTATAAAATATTTATTGATAATTATATACTCAAGTTTTTTAAGAAAAATGATTATAATTTAATTCTTAAATTGAAAACTATTCAAGTTAAACAAAATAGAATGTATAATATTAACAATAAAACTATTAATGTAGCTTACTTAGAATGCTTACATAAATTATATATATATAAGTCTTAATCCCAAAATTAAGCTCACTTTTTCAAATTTAATTCAAATAGGTTAAAATAATATTTATAAAAGTTCTATTAAAAAAGAAAGAATTTTTATTATTATTTAAGCAAAGTGCGAGAATAATGCTTACATACTATAATTATTTCTAAACAAATTGGAATTTATTACTTAAGGAACTTGCTTGTACTATATAACCAAGTGTTTCACTATTTGTGTACATATGTTATTATAAATTATGCAAATACCATAGTCAATACAACTTATAATATTTTAGAAATTATTAATAACTTATATAAATTCTGAAGGTAATTTATAATAGTTTTGAAATGTATGAAACAGGTTACAAATAAATAGTAATAGAATCACTTAGAAATTAAAAAAAAATTATGATAAAAGATATTTTTATAATTAATTTATGACTTAATCTAAACATAAAGAAGAATAAATAAATATTTATTATATTGATTTATAGAACCCTAAAACAAGAGTATTGGGAGTACAGTACAGAATGGAGGAACAGCACAGGGAAGGTAAGGACTTGGGTTGCATGAATCCGCTAGTATTTACAGATTTCTTTACTTGGCCTGTCTAGATTCTGAATTTGATCAAAGCACCACCAAAACCATGGCGAAAAATATGGAAAATCCCGACAAATCCATGAAATCTGAGCATAATTCCGAAGAAACCATGAAAAATCGCGAGGAAGTGATGAAATCAGAGCCTACTAGGAAGGAATTCATAGAATCTGTGGATACTCCGGATAGAAATGTGCGAACTGAGCAGGAGATTGTCAAAGAATCGAAGCCCATTGAGGTTCTACGGGACCAAGATGAAGATCTTCCTCCGAAGCTTAGTTCTGTTGAGGAGACGTTGGTGGAGGGTGTTACTAAAGCAGCTGATTAAAGAGGGGCACGGCGAAGAACCTCAGAAACATGCTACTTGCTTCAGTATGTATATATTTTCTGTACACACATCTCTCTCTCTATATATATATATATATATATGTGTGTGTGTGTGTGTGTGGTGTGTTGTGTGTGTGTATAGACCACACACATGTAATAACACACCTGTTATATATGTGTCTTGCATGTGTGAAAAACATTTAGAAGATATAGACACAAGTGTGTATATACACGTGTAAAGTTGGGACAATAAACTTATGAAATTTGATTCATGGCATGGTATATAGATATATAGTAACTATTGTTAACGCGTGCGCGTTGTGTGTGTGTGTGTGTTGTGTGTGTGTGTGAGAGAGAGAGGAGAGGAGGAGAGAGAGAGAGAGAGAGAGATATTAATCATACTACGATGTAGTACACTATCGAGCGTGGACAGCCAGCACAATGCATAAGTTCCATGATACAAGGAAGGAGCAGCAAGTTATTTGAATTGTTCTTGGCCATGGTAGTGCATACATGTATTATATTATGTGTAATAACATAAGATTCAACTCTTATTAGCTAATTAATATTATTCTGTTATATATTGTTATTTATTTATGTCTACAGAGAAGGAGCAATTACGAGGTCTTGCAATAGGCATAGCAAGTATGAAGGCTGGAGAGAGTGCATTTTTAAAGTGGGGTGGAAATATGGATATGGGAAAGAAGGCAATTTTCTTTTCCTAATGTTCCACCCATGGCTGACATATATGAAGTCGACCTCATTGGCTTGAGAATGCAAAAGAGGTAAAAGATTTTAATAAAAGTTAATATCGTAAAATTATAATTAATATAGTTAATCATACTTAATATAATCACATGTTGTTACTTATATATATTATTGTAGTTATTATAATGTGTATATTAAAATTATCTATGTTAGTAAAAATAAAAATTTAATCATTATACAGGGAAAGGCTAGGGCAGAATGACTGTGGAAGAGAGGATAGAGGCTGCAGACAGAAGGAGAGTAGACGGCAATGATGCATTCAAGAATGATAAAGTGGCCGAGGCAATGCAACAATATGAAATGGTATTAATATATTATTTTCTTTCTAATTATTACTAATACACAAGTAATTCATATAATCAAAATTATCTTTTCAGCTCTTGCGTATATGGGATGACTTTATTTCAACTATTTGGGAAATACAAAGACATGGCAAATGCTGTTAAACATCCATGCCATTTAAACATAGCAGCTTGTCTTTTAAACTGGGCAGTACGACGAAGCAATGCCCAGTGCATGTGGTACGTATATGTATATGCATATATATATATGAAGTTTAGTGTGTCGTGTGGTTAGATACGGTTGTGATTAGATTCATGCTAATAACGAAGTGTATAATCGTGTTTATTAAAACAGATTGCGTCATGTATATGCATAAAAACCGATATATTATATATATTATATATAGAGAGAGAGAGAGAGAGAGAGAGGAGAGAAGAAGAGAGAGCTGTAAATACATAATTTATATAATTAATGTATAAAATCACAGGTGCTGGCAGAAGACGAAGACAATGTTAAAGCAGTGTTCAGAAGGGGAAAAGCACAAGCGGCACTTGGACGTGTGGAAACGCAAGAAAGGATTTTAACAAGGTTAAGCAGCTCGCCCCTAATGACAAGGCGGTAATTAACGAGTTAAACTTATTAGCACAGTATAAGGAGTTATATGAGAAACAGAAGCAGCTGTACACGGGGTTATTGGCCCCCACCGAAGAACGATGAGGTGCAACACAAGAACAATGGTATATGGTTTTTATTAACTGGTTTTTAGATTTTTAGTGTTTTTTAAACGTAGAAAGAGTGATTAGTATAATATATGATGTTATTTTAATTAAGTAATCAATTAATTAATAAAGGTTAACAAGGAACATGTTTAACATGTGTGTTCATTTCTTAAAAATTGTAATGGGCAAAACGAACTGAATTTCTTCATATAATAATTTTCTACTTTCAATACCTTATTATCTCTTGTATTATATGTTATAACTTTTAAATATGTTTCTCCTTATAGAGAATATAAATCGTGCCCTGTTAAGTTAAAATTTATTAAATAATTACACAAAGAAATAATAATATTAAATAAGTAAGATAACATAACAATCATTAACATGTGACACACAATTTAAAATAAATAATAAATCCTTATATTGATGACTAAGTATAATAAAGATAATATACTATATATTAAAACACAAGGAAGCTTCACTCCTTTTGTATTAGTGTGTAATTAAATTTAATTTAATGATAAATAATAAAACCAGGAAAATGTTATATTTAAGCTTCATCACATCAAAATTTAATTTAATTATATACTATTGTAGTCCAGTTACTTGTTTTTCAAAGTAGCTTAATTAAAACAGTTTAAAAATATATATTAATCAAAACTACTTTACTTACTTTTAAACCAATGGCCTCCTGAATGCTATACATTTAACCAGTATGTAGGAACACGCACACACACACATTGCAACACTTGGAAATTTACTAGTTAAAATTTATTATATTATTCCTGACATATTATAAAAGCTCTTATTAATATCTTAAAACACATTTGTAGAAGTTGATATGATAAGTACACATGTGGATTTATATAAATTAAGTTAAAGTAAATTAATTATATATATGAATAAATTTATTCATTAATATTGATTGTTATAAATAGCGTAAGAAAATTTAAAAAAAACAGATGTAAAACAGTATTATAACATAATATTATTATATATTAATAATATTATGTATTACAAAATATTTTTACAATTTCGCATGCATTTATACAAGTTAATGTAAACATATACAATATATATATATATATATAATTTTAGTGGTAGTAATCTTTCTTTGACATTCAAGTAAAAATCTCGTAAAGGTTCAACATTTAGATTGTCTAGTCTAGCACCAACCCTGAAGCAATATAATAATATTGAATAAGTATGTAGATATTAAAATAATATTAAATTATATATTAGCTTGTATTAAGGCCAAGATGTATCTGCATCTTTAATTCTTTCCTGAAACCAAAAACAAAACAAAATAATTAACCAAATAAAAATATTTATTGTAGAATTTAATTACACCTAAAATTTATAGCAATGCAAGCCTTTTAAAGTCCCGATTTGACGCAAGTTTACCAAAAGAGTTATTGGCTATGTGAATAAGCTGTTACCGATATGATCGGTATAAAGGTGTGTCGTCCATCATGGAGTCATGAGCATATGAACCTCATTTGGTTCCCAATGCTGATGGATCTCTACAATTCTATGTGGATTATCGATCTCTTAACGATGTTACCGTCAAAGATGTTTATCCATTTCCGAACTCTGCCAATCTATTAAATCATTTGGGTCAGAGTCGATGCTTTACTAAGTTGGATTTGGCATCAGAATATTGGCAAGTTCCTATGGTTGAGGAGGATATTCCAAAAAAAGCCTTTCGAACACCATTTGGTCTTTACAAGTTTTTGGTCATGCCCTTTGGATTAACTTCAACTTCAGCCACCTTTCATTGCACGATGGATGAGCTTTTTTCAGATATGCATGATATCACTACCGATTTGATTGATGATGTACTCATTCATGAGTCTAGTTCTTGGGAGAATCATGTTCGTGATGTACGGCGAGTTCTTGATCGATTTCGAGAAGTGACTTGAAGTTAAAACTTGAAAAGTGTGTGTTCAATTCAACCGACACCATTACTTGGGTTACTGTACATCTCAAGAAGGGTTACAGGTGGATCCAATGAAGTTGCGAGCTGTTCAAGAGTTCCCTTGTCCCTGTACGATATAAGAAGTCTAGCATTTCTTGGGCAAGGTGCAGTACTTGGGTCGATTCATTGATTATCTTGCTGATCGAACTACCCCTCTTTGGGAATTAGTTCGTCCATAGGTACCTTTTAGGTGGACTCATAGGTGTCAGCAGGCATTTGACCAATTAAAGGAGTTGTTTGACAACTCCACCACTACTTCAACCCAAATTTGACTCGTCTGTTCATTTTGCGAGTAGATGCATCAGATATTGGTATTGGGTGTGTTGATCAAACCGATATTGCGGATCCTACGATTCGACACCCGGTGGCTTACACTAGTTGAGTACCCCAAGCTTGCTGAGTGGAGTTATTCCACTACTGAAAAAGAATGCCTTGTTGCTGTTTGGGGTTTTGAACAACTTCATGCTACTTGCATGGGAGTGAAACACTTTTGGAGTGTGATCATGCTGTTGTTCCTTCCTTTTGTCAACCACGATCAAAGAATAAGGAAGCTTGACTCAGGAGTAGGACAAGAGCTAGGGACAAGACAAGAGTATAAGGCAAGGAGCAAGACAAGAACAGAAACAAGAATGATCTTAGAATGAATGTGTTGATAATAATTGATTGTACAACAATTAGATATATGAGCCTAATTTAGTTATGAGCTAAAAATGGTGATCCTTATCCTGTAAATATATCTTGAAAGCATATCCTATAGGCATATCATGTTGTATATCCTGTAATCATATCCCGTAGGCATATCCTATAGGCATATCCTATAGGCATATCTTATAGGCATATCCTGTATCCCGTATCTTGTATCTTGTATTGGGTCGTGACAACACCTCCTCCCTAAGGACGAGTTCCACGAGTCCTAAAACTTGATTTAGCAGGATAACGCCGATGGAAGGCAGCACCTTGGAAGAAGCATGGAGTAGATTGGGTGCAGTTCCATGCGGTCATAAGCAAATAATCTTTCCAATCCACCAAGTATTGAAGTTGGCGATGAAGACGAGAATCAAGGATGGATGCAACTTCGTACTCAGGTTCATCGTCAATGACCACATGAAGGGGAGGAGAAGAAGCATGCTCAGGAGAGAAGAAGGAATGATATGGTTCCAACAAAGAGGTGTGAACACGAAGATGAAGTTTTATAGTAGATGGTAGCTGTAGTCGGAAAGCTACAGGATTGACCTTAGCCGCAATCCTGTAAGGACCTAAGCATTGAAGGTATGTTGGTGCGAATATGCTGACGAAGAGCCACATGAGATCACCAATCTTATATGCAGGTGCCGACTGACGATGAGCATCAGCATGATGTTTGTACCATTTCTGTGCCTGCTGAAGATGAACTCGGAGATCATCCTATACCTGACAAAGATGCTAGAGACGATCATGTACTGCAGGAGCGGAAGAAGGAGAAGCAGGAGGAGCAAAGTCAAAACGTGGATGGTAGCCTGTAAGAGCGAAGAAAAGTGTCTGGCCTTAGATGCATGAACGGAGTTGTTGTAAGCAAACTTCGTCATAGGAAGAAGGTCAACCAATTGTCCTGTTGTAACTGATGAAGCAGCGAAATACTGCTCCAAATCTGAATCGTGCATTCTGACTACCCATCAGTTTGTGAATGATATCTCGAAGAAAGATCTGCTTTAACTTGTAGATTCCGGAAAAGCTCTTGCCAAAATCTAGACATGAATTGTGGGTCTCGATCAAAAACAAGCTCTCAGGAAGACCATGATGTCAAAACACTTTACGGATCACCAACTCAGTTGTTTGGCATGTAGCTGTCTTGTTACATGTAAGAAATGAGCTTGTTTAGTGAAATAGTTAACCACCACAAGAACTGCATAAAATCATGAGGAGGAGGAAGATTTGTGAAGAAATTTATAAAAATGGATCTCCAAGGAGCAGAAGGAACAAAAGAGGATGAAGAAGACCAGAGGGTGCATGGCAAGGCATCTTTGACCTGTTGCAAGCGTCAACAACTCCGTACAAACTTTTTCACAAAAACCTCACAACCTAGGCCACCAATAGTTGCGAATCACTAACTCAACAGTCTTGGCCACACCAAAATGTCTGTAGCCGGGGTATCATGACAATCATGTACCACACGAGTCCTGTAAACACCAACAAGAATGTACAGGAGATCTTTCCGGTACATGAGCCCGTCCTGTATGGCGAACAAGTTATAGTTTGTATGGAAACTGGAGGAAGAGGAGCTTACGATGTCAGGACAAATGTGTGAGAACACATTCTTGCCAAGTCGTCTGTAGCCAATTGCAAATGGATGTCTGTAAAAGTGTTGAATTTGCTAGAGCCTGATGAACCTATAGTGCCGCAAGCCGAAATTAATCAGGTCCCAACATACTTTGCTTTTGATGTCATATGCAGGATCATCGGGGGTCGATGCAAGATAAGAGTGCCTAGACAATGCATCCGCTTTGCCATTCCAAAAACCAAGTCTGTAAATGATGACAAAATCAAAATGTGATGGGAATTCCACCTATCTAGCCTGTTGCCGACTAAGAATTCGAGCTATTTGAAAAAACTCTAGGTTCTTGTGATCCGTAAGAACTTGTACGGGATGCGCAACACCTTCTAGGAAGTGCCGCCACTCCTCGAACGAATCCACAGTGACCTTAAGTTTCTTGTCATGAATCTCGTAATTAATCTCCACCGAAAAGAACTTACGAGAGTGAAAGGCTACAAGATGGAGTAACTTGTCTTTTCCAACTTATGATAGGATAGAACCTGTCAAAGTTTTAACCCAGAGGGCTAACACGTGGCAACACATGGCTGCCAAGTGGCCTTCCGACGTCAATTCCCTGTGTGAGCAACGCTAAGTCTTCCAAGATGACCCTAAGAGTCTAACTCAGATGCTTAGTTAAACAGAGTAATACCCTAAGCCCCTAGAATGACCATCCCCAAACCCTAGAGGATATCCTGAGTAGACTTTAGGATCCTATCCCAATAGACCTAGACAGGCCCTCATCAAGGAGATGTGCTTTACACATACCCCCATGACAGAGCTAAGGCATCGTCACTTACCCCTTGAGGAATCACCCTCATCCGGGAGTACGACCCCTTTAAGGCAACAAGGGGTACCCTGAACCACGATTAACCCCTAAGGACTTAAGTGGCCAAGTAATACCCTAGACCTAGGGCTAGTACTTAGTGAGGACACGAGTGTACGCCATATGCAAACACGAGTGTTCTGCTAAGCCAACTCCCTAAAGCTAGGTTTGGATAACCCTAAGTACATGACCTTACGAGTGCCTCACGAAAAGGGCTCCTCTTAACGAGTTTAGGTTGTTCAACCTTTGGATTCCAAGGAGAACATTCCCCTAGCCAAGTGTGCCAAAGCACACCTAGTTATGAGACCTAACCTCCCTCGAGCCGATGCCCAAGGCTTAGCACCCTAGTGCGAGCACAAGCATGCATGTTTGCTAGAGTATCCAACCCCTTGGCGACAAACCCATGACATAACCCCAAAGGGCATGCCTTAGGCATTGTATCGCGTGACGTCTAGCCCAGTTTCACATCTTCATGTGACACTGCCTTCCACGATGTGGGCTATCATGCCATAACCTTGAGTTGCACCAAGTGCCACAAACGTGGCTTTTAAATGCCAACTCTAAACCCCTTAGCAAACCCTTAGGAACTAGATAACGTGAACCTGTCAAACAAGATCTGACGCCCACAATTGGACAAGGACACGGAAGTGCCTTGCTTGGTCGTGAGTGCTACATCTAGCTTGACGGGGAGGAGGAGGCTGGAGACAAGCCTCAACCCCTACCTTTTGGACTGTGCATTCCGACAAGAGCTCCCAGGTATGGAGTCGCCAATGTTAAGGGTAAGCTACCCCGAAGGTGGACATACCTCTATCATTTGGAAGTTAGGGTGGCACAACAGAGGGTTGTGCCTTGATGACACAAGCTAGAGCTTGCACCAGGAGAGAGTAACGAGCTCAGTCATGAACTCAGGAACCCTTACTCCTACATACTCTACCTTATTTATGTGATAGAGCCCCCCCCCTCTTTTCCTGTATGTGTAAGTGGGCTGGCACGGAATGCTAGCCCTTAGTTAATGAGATGAGTTTGCACACTAACCCCTACCCCTAAACCCTATCCAAGGGGGGTGGGGGTTTTAGGGCGTGGGTTAGGGCAACCCTAGGGTTAGATCAACCCTAGGGGTGTCATCTTAACTAGGACATTAAAATCGAGGGTGGGTTTTCTAGAAAGTAAGTGCTACCTTCACTTAGAGTTTCTCGCGACATTTAAAGATAGCCGGCCAGACTATCCCTAAACACCTAAGTGCACTAAGCGGGGGCTGTTTCTCACTACATCTAGGGCCATCAACATAGTACATTAGGTAACAACAATTAACCTCCAAAGTAAAGGGTTGAGTCATAATAAAAACTATGACACACTCCCGCCTTTGAAAATGTCAACGTCCTTGTTGACATCTAACTCCAAGACTAGATAATGCTAGAGAAACTAACCAAAACTAACATATCATTCTATGGGGAGTCAGCCAAAAGTTCACATAAGTTGTATTACCCCTTGCATTACGCGAAACAAGTACTTCAGAACCGTCGTTCACTAAGTTGTAAACCTAGCTGTCGAAGGCACACCTGCGACATGAAGTCTTGTTTGATTTCTTTTTTCCTATCCTCGGGCCTTTGTCGATGAAGCAAAACACCATTGACATCCAACAACACAATATAGCCATGAGTAACATGGGATAGCGTTCACTTGGAGACCTTTTGCACATTTGCAAAGTCTGTCACCCGACGCACACAACACAATTGTTAATTTCTTTACTTAACTAGAATTTATATTGGAGGCCTCTAGTTAGTGTTGCTGTCGGCCCTTGGTTAACAAGAAATAAAGGCTTGCTTTATTCCTTAATATCAAACGCTGTTGACGACCTTTGTCATCTAGCGTACAACAAGCACTTCTCAAATGCTTGACCAAACACCTTCGCATTTCTTTGATTTTCCAATGGTTCCACATTTTCACATGTCACGGTATTATAGCCTCACACTTCTACATCCTTTGGTGTTTCTTATTACCCCTTTACATAAGGGTCTGCTACTATACCTATCCCTTGTTAGTATATAGCTACACTAGACTAGGTATGAGACTTTATCGGAATCAAGCTTTTTTCCAATACTAGAGTACTATTCTTGAAACCATGTTCTTTGTAACCATGTCAATCTAGCCAGAGGCGATCACAGAGGCGCATGGTTGTACACATGTATACAACAAGGTCATGCCAACCAACATAAATTTACTTCCGATAGGAATCAAATTCAGTCAAATCTACAACCAAGTGTGATGATGACACTACTATTTATCTTTCGCAACCAACTTTGTACTCTGCCATAACACCAGCCAGTTCAGGGACCATATAAGCTAACATACCTTTCTTATAAACCAATGTCTAGGAAATTCAATCCATCTCTAATGCACGTTGTAACTAAAGTGGGCATGATACGTGAAAATGGGAATATAAAATAAATTACTAATTAATACTTAAGTTTTAATTATTAATTAATCATTTAATTAATATGTAATTAAGCCTTAAATATTAATTAATTAATTAATTAATCCTTCAATAACCTTACTTAGTAAGGAATATTCCTAAAATATCTTAGAATATTCATATTATTCTAAAAATAGTTTACAATAATGAAGAAATACTATCAAACATAATTACAAATGAAATCATTTTCTTATCAACATGTTAATTTTTTATAAATACTTTCTTTCTATCATACAAAGAAATCTTTTCATTTTGTCTAAATCATCACTCTCCGGATTAATCAAATCATTTTGGTCAATATCTTGATGTTGTTGCCACCACTTAACACTCTCACGAATGCAATTGGGAGTTGCCATCCTTGTTAATACATAAGATGTGATAAGTCTGCAGGCATAAAAACTAAAGTTCCTTAAGAATAATATTATAAAGCGCCCGGTTGCTATCCTTCATTTTATAAAATTCAATATCACGAGAAAGAAAAGCTTCAGGAAATGTATGATACGGTGGATACTGCTCACAAAAATTTTCGAGATTCTTCTTTCTGAGGCACGTATCCAAGTAGTTCACTAGCTCATCCATGATATCGATCAGAATATGGATCGAAAGTGATTGGATGAATACAAGCAATGTTTTGGTTGAGCATAGCCTTCTGAGGAGAGTCGTCTACTACTAAGATATGTGCATTCTTCGTTATCCTTAAGCGACTGATCTCCCCATGAGTCCCAATTATTCTTTCATTCTTGAAGAAGTATGGCTTGCTTTCCTTTCTTATATTGTGAAATTCGAGAGGTTTATGACACATTCGCTGGTCAAAAATCCAATCTTTACGAATCACCTCTTCTGCAACACTACAATGTTTCTTAAGTAAACTCAACAGCGGTGTTAAGTTATGAATCTGCATGCATGACCAAATCCCCACAAGCGCACCCATCTCCTTAAGCTTTTGAAAGAGACGATCCAACCCTGGACGAAAAATAATATCATATCGAAATTTACCATGACAAGGAATGAAATCTCCTTGTTTGATTTCTGTTTTTCTATCCTCGGGCCTTTGTCGATGAAGCAGAACACCATTGACATCCAACAACACAATATGGCCATGAGTAACATGAGATAGCGTTGCCTCTTGAATACTTTGCAAATCACTTGTTTGCTCCCTTTCACATTTATCCGTTGCCACTATTCGTTGCCTATCCCTTCATCATTTAATTGTACATCATCCTTACAAGATTCAGATATTGCATGCGCTGAAGAAATTGATTTCGGAACTGAAGCCAATAAAAATGATGATGCAAAAACTGAAGTGGCCCCCATGGTAACGATGTTTTGAGCTGCATTATTATCCATTTCCTGCATGAACTCTGTCATTCTGACATGTGGCACAAGAAATTGTCGCCAAACCCCTCTCTTACCTCATGGCAATGCTGAAAATCCATGTTCTCAATTATTTCATTACATCTGCAAAATGATAATTAGCTGACCTTAAAATTATCAAGGTATATTATTTACCTTGTTAATGTGTGACCCATGTTTGAACTAAAAGCTTCATTAATCCTTGAGAATTTATTTTCTGTACAAATATAAAAGAAATATACAAAAATGCCTTATGTTACACTCATTTACAACTATTCATCACTCTATCAATTCATTATCAATTCTTCTTCGCTATTACCTTCTGAATGAGGCGAAGAAGGTCTAAGCCGCTTGTGAGATGGTTCAAGATCTTCTGCATCTTCTATTGATGTTTCCATGGGTCCTGGAGTGTGCGAATGTTCTGTACTCCTCGAGATAACTTCCGGTCTAATATCTGATTGATGTTCGTTCTCAGACTCCGAGATTGAACCAGATTCACCTTCAGAGCTATCGCACTTATCTGGAGGGAACTTTCTCAAATACGCCTTTATGGATCGTTGGGGTACTCAGTTGAGACCCAATCTATCCACTTGTTCAGGTCCTCAACCATGGTCTTATCCTTCTCAACGGCAAACACACATGTATGCCGAAGGTAACACTCCTTCAAGACGGACCCCCTAGTGCAGTAGTCAAAAACCCACGCATCACTGTGAGGACCCCTGATCAAGTTGACGATGCTCCGTGCCGCTTGACTTGTAATGTTTGGATAACGTACATTGCCGAATACGTCACTCATACCTATCGGTGTATCGGATGGAGGTTCAGGGCCGTTGGAGTGCAAACAGATGCCTGGCCAGTCATTTGGAAGCTTGAAATTGTTTGGCGCATTCCTAACAACCAAGTGAACAACAGTATCAATGCACTTGGGATTAGCATCGTTCATATAAAATCCTGTCCAACGATGTCTATTCTTCTTGGCGAAGTATCGGTGACATGAGCAATCAAGAAATAAATACCTGAAAAAGTAGGTATCAGTGAAGAGCGCAAGCATGAATTCAATAATAAATACCTTCTATGTATATGCTTGCACGGCTAAGTTTCTCCACCAGATCCTCTAGTGCCCTATCTGTCGAAAGATTTTTTGACACCCGCCGATCCATCACGAACAATTGAAACGGTTTCCTACAAGCAGTGATGTTACCCCATAAAGTCTCCGAATCTAACAACAAACATCTGTAGGGCTTGTCGTGATTCGTAGCATCCTCCTTTATAAGGTTCAATTCGGTTCTCCGCTGCTGAAGGACTGCCATAAGAGAAGGCGTCATCCCAATGTTCTCCTTTTTGGCGTTGGCGTGCAATAGATTCTTGCCTAGATCTTCCGATTGGTTCACCCATTCGACAAGCATATCATCGTTCGTCACATGCAAATATTTGCTAACCTCTTCATATGTTGAAGTCGAGGTCCAACCCAGTTTGTGGCAGTGTATTCCCAACCACTCCTTGAAATGCCTGACCGTCTTCAACTCCATTGCCTTGAGATGAAAAGGAGAGGTTGGGCTGCTGTTATTAATTTGTAGTTTGCCATCGATCACCAAATCAGCCAAGACTTCCATCTCCTCCATCGTTGTTCCATTTAAAGGCTTCAACCATGTGAGCTTGAAATCGTTGTCTACATCCTTTGTAGATTGAACAGACTTAGCCTTCGGCGTCTTACTGGGTTTCTTTGCAGACTTTTCTGAGGGCTCCCCTTCACTTGTCTGCTTCTTCTTCAGTGTTCCTTTTGAAAAGGATTCCATAATCCCCAACCATTTGGCAAAGATCCTATCTTCGGGGCAAGAAATCAACATCATCAGAAATGATTTTCCTTCCCGCCCACCTGGGCAAAATCAACTGCTGCAATTTCTTCAACTCTCTGAGGAAAAAGACAGATTAATATACCGGCGAGATAAATCCCGCCCAAACAATTTGCTTACCCGGTATTCCGCAGATTGTGTATTCCCTGCGGTAGCTCTTTGTGGTCGCTGAAGAGATTCCCACACGGCTCGCGTGTGTTTAAACTTCTCCCATATTTTGCTGTTGTAGTGGTTGGTGTCGGCAGCGTCCCATTCCGCCGATAACTTATGGTACTGCTCGATTGTGAGATTCGGCTTAGCTAAAAACGCCGATCTTTTTGTCAGCTTCTCACGGGTATGCTCGGAAAGTTTTGTTGCCATCGTTCCTTTGTTGTGTTCATCGAGAAGTCGTTGGGCTGCCGTTATTGTGTGCTGGCCACTAATGATGTAGTACTTGATAGATCTTTTATTCTCCGTCTGAATCTTCATGAGTTGTTCTGGTGTTGTGATCCAGACTTTGTCAGCACCCTTCCTTCTTTCATAGTATGGACACAAAACCGCATTATGTGGAACGGTATAAGAATTGTCGTCCTTCATCTTCTCCATGAGCTCAGCTACACGTTCCTGGTTGAGTGGCCTGTAATTGAAGTTTGGGTTGACGCTGCAATATTTAACCCTACAAGGATAAATCTTATCATCCAACATCATTTCCTTGTGACTTATTGCAGCATGAGATGCCACAGGTGCAGCTGACAAAACGATTGATGATTTTCTTTTGCGATCCGAATCAACATGTGTGATCCCCGACTGCAGCTGTTCTAGTGTTCTCGGCACACTCTTCCAGCTCCCGAAGCTTCCTAAGCAAATTGAACGTGATCTGTAGAGAACCTGAGACCGAGCCACCTCTCAATCTCCTTATGATGTCGCTGTGTTCTTCTTCAATGTGAAGAGGGAAGATTGCTCCACTTGCTGATTTTCTGTATTGTGAAGCAATATCTCCTGACAATACACCTACTCGATGAGTCTGAAGATCTTCGAAGTAGACATCCAGATGGATCCCCTCCATAGATGGGCTTTCGTTGAGTTGAAGAAGAACTCCAAGGTCAACATCATTAGAGAACACGTGAACGTCATTATCCACAAGTCGACAAAACCACCCGAGATTAATGTTGTAACTGACGACCTCTGGATCCGAGAACGTGACATTGGATGGAACAAGGCATATCTGTCGAGCATCGTCCAATCTGGGTTCGCAGCCTGCTTTCGGGTGCTTGACTAGCGAATCTACTTTCCATTGTTTTGCTTGTCCATGAGATGTGACAGAGGTTAATTTGACAGCAACCATGGTTGCTCCAATGCGCTTCCCATTTATCTTAAAATATGGCCAAGTTGATTCCAGAATCCCCCTGCCCATCTCTTCTCCTGCTCTTGTCTTTAATGTCACCTCAATTCCACATCTGAATACAAAAATGATTAGTTCAAGTATCCGAGTATAACAGATTTTATTTTAATTCTTACCCAGAATTTGACGACGACTCCATACTAATGACTCGATCTCCTTGTTTGATCAAATCGTCCTTCTGCAAAATAATACACTATAAATATAAATTATATAAAAACGCACACACACTTGTATAAACCCGAATATACAAAAATAATACACAGAGAGAAGTAGACGTAATTAACTGTCCGAAGCTCACATTTGTGTTAGTGCAAAAGAAAGATAACATTTCGTTTTAGAACCACCACAAATGTGAGCTCTGGACAGTTTTACATAGATTCCTAGCTTTTACTCGAAATATTATGATAAGATGATAAAAGTAAATAAAATGAGATATGCAACTTATATATACTAATACACATATATATTCACATGGAAGGTGCGGCGGGATTAATCTCGCCACCCCTTCAATGCCTCCTGAAAGAGTGGGCGGGATTAATCTCGCCACCTTTCTGGAGGCCTTGAACGGGAGTGCGGAATTAATCTTGCCACCCTTCTCGGTCTCAGAGAGAACTGGGCAGGATTTATTTCTCACACCCCTTCAGTGACTCCAGAAAGGAGGCGGGATTAATCTCGCCCACCATGTAAGGGATGGTTAAATGAATTCGCCACCCTTCCCAGTCCTCCATTGGTATGTTGTAAACCTTCTACGTCTCAGACAGAAACGTTTGGGATTGGTCCACTCACCAATGGAGAAAAAGGGAAGGGTGGCGGAGATTCATTCTCCAACAGGCATTGAAGACTCGGCGGGATTAATCCCGCCGCCCAGGGCCTTCACTCGGTCCCTATGCGGCGGGATTAATCCCGCCGGACGCCAATTCCCTGCGCGGAATCGGGCGGGATTAATCCCGCCGCCTAGGCACTTCAGGCAGGCCAATGGCGGCGGGATTCCCGCCCGATTCCGCGCAGGGCATGCGTACGCGGCGGGATTAATCCCGCCCACCATGTAAGGGATGGTGAAATTAATCCCACCACCCTTCTCAGTTCCCTCCATTGGTATTTTGTAAACCTTCTCCGTCTCAGACAGAGTTAGTCGGGATTGATTCAACATACCAATGGGGTAATGAAGGTTCGAGATTAATCTCGCCACCGGGTAATGAAGGTTCGGAGGCTAATCCCGCCGCCCTCTCGTAAATCATGCGCTCACACATATATATTGGCTGCGGCATTTTTGAACAGGGATGGGTGGGGGCGGGATTAATCCCGCCGCCCAGAATTCACGCAGGACATGAACGGCGGGATTAATCCCGCCGCCCTCCGCGAAGGGCATGAGCGTGGGATTAATCCCATGGCCTGCGTGAGGCCTCGGCGGCGGGATTAATCCCGCCGCCCATTCCCTGTAAATGCCCTGCGCGGAATCCGGCGGGATTAATCCCGCTCATTAGAACCTTCACACAGGCCATTGCCGGCGAGATAAATCCCGCCGCATTCTGCGCAGGGCATGGATGAGCGGCGGGATTAATCCTGCCGCTCACCATGCCTGAAGGGCCTCGGCGGCGGGATTAATCCCGCCGCCATGGCCCCAACCATATAGCGGCGGGATTAATCCGCCGCCGAGGCTATAAACCTATAGCGGCGGGATTAATCCCGCCGCTCGAGGGCTTAGCAAGATAAAAACACACACACATATATATGTGTGTGTGTATATATAATATATATATGTATATGTATGTATGTATAGGAGTGTACGTGTGTGTGCAAGAGATAGATAAATAAATAAAATTATACAGTACTGGTAACCTAATATATGTGTGTACATAGGTATATAAATGTGTGTATATGTATATCGTGTGTATGCATGTGAGCGAAACAAATAAAATCATACAGATAAACAAACACACACACACACATATATATATACACAGGAGTGTGCGTGTGTGTGCAAAAGATAAAACTAATAAATAAATAAAATTATACAGATAAACACACACATATATATGTGTGTATATAGATATATAATCTTAGAGAAGAGAGAGAGTCTGTGAATATATAAGCATATATATAAACTAGTGTTGTATGTATGTATATATGTATATAGGTATATATATGTGTAATGTATATTGTGGTGTATGTGTGTGTGAGCGAAACAAATAAAATCATACAGATAAACAAACACACACACACACATATACATACACAGGAGTGTGCGTGTGTGTGCGAGAGATAAAACTAATAAATAAATAAAATTATACAGAAACACACACATATATATATGTGTGTATATAGATATATAACCCATATGAATATATAAGCATATATATAAACTAGTGTTGTATACTATTTGTTAATATGCATTGATTATATATATAATATTATAATATATGTGTGTGTGTGGTGTGGTGTGTGTGTGTGTGTGTGTGTAAAGCAGTGCGCGTGTGTGTGGGAGAGATAGATCAATAAAAAAAATTTACAGATACTGGTACACATAATAATATATATATATATATATATATGTGTGTGTGTGTGTGTGTGTGTGTGTGTGTGTGTGTGTGTGTAAAGCAAGATCAATAAAAAAAATTTACAGATACTGGTACACATAATATATGTATGTATATATGTATATAGGTATATATATATATGTGTATATGTATATCGTGTGTATGCGTGTGTGAGCGAAACAAATAAAATCATACAGATAAACAAACACACACCCACACACACATATACATAACAGGAGTGTGCGTGTGTGTGCGAGAGATAAAACTAATAAATAAAATTATACGCACACTTATACATATATACATACACACACACACACACACACACACATCTCACCTGTGTGCACAGCCGCCGCCGCCGATTTCACAGCTGCCACTCTTGAAACCCTAAGAATATACCTAAACCCTAAAGGAATTAAATATATATCAACCCTAATAGAATATTCCTTCTGAGAATATACTTAAACCCTAAAAAGAATAAAATATAGATTCGCCCTAAACGAATATTCTTTCATTATATTATTAGCGCGTGCGTGTGCGTGGGTGTATCACATACACCTCAAAAATATAAATCATGCAGGGATTTAACATGTGTGTGTCCATGAGAGTGTTAAAGTTTCATGTGTATCAATACATACATACACATTGCATATATTAATACACATAATATATACATACACACGTGTATACACACATATTACATGGGTTTAGGGTTTAGGGTTTAGGGTTTTGGATTTAGGATGGATCATGCATGGTGTGTATGTATGAGAGAAGAGAGAGTGTTGAAAAATTATTTTTGTACACATTGCATATATTAGTACACATATATACTTACACATATTATACACAGATATACATACATAGTATATGAGAGAAGAGAGACAGTACATATTATGGATCATGCATGGTGTGTATTATACACACAGACATACATACATATTAGTACATAATATTAGAGAGACCGAGTACATATTATAGATCATGCATGGTGTGTATGTTTGAGAGAAGAGAGACAGTACATATTAACATGGATCATGCATGGTGTGTATGTTGAGAGAAGAGAGACACATATTAACATATACATAACAGAGTACACATATATACATACAGAGTACACATATATACATGCACACGTGTATACACACAGACATACATACATATTACATGAGTAAATTCATTGTGTTACATATTAGGGTTTAGGGTTTAGGGTTTAGGGTTTGCTCCCAACAAGCTTAATATAAATATTACACATGTAAATTCAATGTGTTACATACAGTCACACAGATTGAGTACATATATCATACATGCGTTGAACATGATGTTTTCAATAAAGAAGCAACCTATTTCTTCAGTTTGGTTTAGGGTTGTGCATGTGTGTGCATATGTGTTTTTGTAAGTTCTTGTAATGCGTGTGTAAATTTATGATTGTGTTTATATATGTGTGCAAAACAAACATCGAATAATTAAGAAAATAAATTAATAAACACACTAGGAACATATTTTAAATTATACATAATAATATATGATTTTATCTAATATATAGCCATATATAGTTTTAATAATATATATTAATTTAATATTGATAAAAAGGTTTAACATTGAAATATTCTTGAAATAATAAGAAATTAATTGAGAAAATCCCATTAATATATACAAATGTAAATTAAGTACTCAAATAATTAACTAAATTAATTATCATAATCATGTTTAATATTGGAATATTCTTGGAATAATAAGAAAATAATAAAGAATATCCCATTAATATAAAGAAGATTAATTACTCAAGTAATTAAGGAAATGATATTAATATATATATTATTAAAACTATATATGACTATATATTAGATAAAATGATGTATTATTATGTATAATTTAAAATATGTTCATAGTGTGTATTAATTTAATATTGATAATAAGGTTTAACACATGAATATTCTTGAAATAATAACAAATTAATTGAGAAAATCCCATTAATATATACAAATGTAGAATAATTACTGCAATAATTAAGAACAAGACTAATTTAATTATGATAATCAGGTTTAATATTAGAATATTCTTCAAATATTAATAAAATATTAAAGAATATCCCATTGATACTAGGAAATGAAAACTAAATACTCGAGTAATTAAGAAAATAATAATAATAAACAGACTATGAATATATTTTAAATGATACATAATAATATATCAATTTATTTATTGTATAAGTATATATTTATATATATATATAATATAAATATACTTGAATACTAAGAATGTAGAATATAGTCTAAAATTTCGTAATATTAAACAGCTTGAATCACTTGAATAACATTAAATGCAATTTTAAAATACTCATTGGAACTGGAGAGTATATATGTCAGAGTGTCGGATATTTGTGTCAACTCATCTTAAATTTTATTTTCTGTTCTTTTTAAAAAATTTGAATTTCTGACATATGTATTGTCGGTCTGACATGTAAATTTGAAAATGCATTTAATTTCCCACTCAAATTCAGATCTGGTTCTTTCTCCGGCAAGGGTTTCTTCATTTCTGTATTTTTCACTCTTTAGATCTTCTTTTTTCTTCATAGTGATCATCTCAGGAGCGAGATTAAATTGGGTGCTATTCTTTATAGGAAAGCACGGCGCCTTCAGTGCTGTTTACAAGTAAGTATTATAAACAAATTTAAAAATACTTATTAAGATTCACTCTCTTACATTCTCTCTTAAAATTACAATTTAGGGGTTTAGAAATGCATTAGGATTATAATATATTCCGTTAGGGATTTATCACGTTTAAATATCCTTTTAACTTAATATTCTAGGTTAACCGGGGCGGCGGGATTAATCCGGCCATTTCTTTTTCGCCTCTTTGAAGAAGTGGCGGGATTAATCCCGCCACCATCTCCCGGGCAATGCTTCTCCGCCACTGAAAAAGAGTGGCGGGATTAATCCCGTCGATAACCTTCTCAACTGATGAAGAGTTACCAGAATTTATTAGAAAGAGTTGTCGGCGGGATTAATCCCGCCAACCATTTTAGGAGGCAGGGAAGGGGTGGCGGGATTAATCTCGCCACCACTTCCCTGTTTTAAAGATTTGGGGACAGGATTTATCCCGAGATCTCTTTGAAATCATAGTTTTGGAGAGAGTTATGTGCGGGTTTAATCCCGCCACCCATTCCCCGTCGTAAGAATTGTGGGCGGGATTAATCCCGCCTTGGACTCCCTCCGACAAGGAAGAGCCGGCGGGATTAATCCCGCCGCCTCTTCCTCCGACGAGAAGGGAGTCCGGCGGGATTAATCCCGCCGACTCTCTCCGGCGAGGATGAGTCGGCGGGATTAATCCCGCCGGACTCCCTTCCTCGTCGGAGAGAGTCGGCGGGATTAATCCCGCCGGACTCCCCCGAGGAGGAAGAGGCGGCGGGATTAATCCCGCCGGCTCTTCCTTGTCGGAGGGAGTCCAAGGCGGGATTAATCCCGCCGACTCTCTCCGAAGGGGTTGAGTCGGCGGCGGGATTAATCCCGCCGACCGTTCCTCGTCGGAGGGATTCGTGGGCGGGATTAATCCCGCCCATCAGTTGTATTAATCAAACATGAGATATTATCTCTAAACATAATTATGTATTATTGCATATGCATATTATTAAGTAACCGTAATTCAGATTTCTTAAAAATATTGCATAAACAGATATCATAAATAATACAATTATTTATGTGCAGGACAATATGTTTAATACTGGAGATAAAGTATGTCTTCTTCGGAACAACGAGATAGTTGGCACTGGAACTGTGGAAGTTCGAGATAATAATGCATCATGTCACAATATTTCCCAAGGATCTTGTGTGTACGTATGGGTGAACACCATTTACAAGCATGTTGAGGTTCTGGGAATGGAATTTGAGGAGGGTTCTCCTGTATTGTGGAATTTGGATGAAGTCAAGGCTGACACAAATATGCAGAGTCACAAACAAATAGTAGCACGAGTTTACCAGATGATGGCTTGCCTGCTGTAATGGATGAGGTGATTCTCTTTCTTCGTGAGATTGAAGTCGGAAGAGGCATCATCACAGCTATAAATCCAATGGAAGCAGTGTCAGAAGAGAAACTAGGGTCCGACTTCGTGGGTGTAGTTGTGACAGAGGTTTCACCTAATGGCACATTGTATCCTGGATCCCTCGTGAGGTGGCGAACATCTGAATTAAGACGGCAAGATGGTTCAACATATTCTGGGTTGGATTTCAATAATAACAACCCGGAAGAACAACTCATATTTGAAGAGGTTCCTTGCATTGGTCCTATTGTAAGAAAAAGGCGATTCATGGGTTGTAGATCTTCCCCTGCAAGTTTCAGCAAGAGGGTAAAGATGGATCCTACATCTTCCGAAAGTGTTACGAGCATTTCCACGATTGACTGTTGCAAGAAGAAGTGTTGTCAGATGGCAGACCGGAATGAAATTACCCAATGTAGACATGTCTTTCGTATGCTCACCCAAAAGCAAAGGCATGAGTTTGTATATGCTGCACTAACTGGGTGTATTGATGGAATGGCCTCGGACACAGGTTATCAGAGTACATCCATGGTATTTAATAAGGTGGCCATCTGCTTCAAAGCTTGGTACAGTATATACGGGATCCCAAAGACCACGTTCTACCGTCGGAGGGATGAGTGGCTAGATGGAGCGCGAACCTCAGTTCATGGGAACACTGGCTTGGTCAAAACCCGCTCTCACATCATGGCAGCCATAGAGATACTCAAGGCTTTTGTGGAAGCAAATGCAGACAGGATGCCTCACAAATGCCGAACCACAAATGCAGGGGTCAGGGAAAATCTCAAGGTTTTACCTTCAATCTACACTCAATTGAAACTGTGTGAACATGTGAACAAGTGCCTCAGTTTGATGGGGCTCCAAGCAATCTGCACTGGTACCTTCAACAACATATGGAATACTCATTTTAAGGATGTGGAGATTGCAAAACACTCTAGCTTTTCTAAGTGTGACACTTGTACATCATTGAAGGCTGCAGAGGCTTGTGCAAAAACCTTGGTGGAGATCACTACCATTCAAAGGAAGATGGAGGCCCACATGATTGCACAACAAACTTGCGGTCTCAGTACTATGCACACCGCATGCTTTCTGTGTCACGCCCATCAGAGTACCTGTGCTTGATCCATGACAAGATGGATCATTCAAAGACCAGCATTCCAAAGCTCTTTGCAACACCAAAGTGCCTTGGAAATGTCATGAAACTTCCGATTTCTTTAACAGGTGTGCTAACACATGGACACGGTTGTGAGTCATATGGACACTTTTCACTTCCACATTGGTCTAGCGACTCCAATTTCACTATTGGGTCGTTAGCCATGTGTTTCAGAAACCTTGAAGCCCACTCACAGACAAGTCCTATCAGTGATCTCAAAGTGAAGAAACAACACCTTCAACCTTTACATAATGCTCTCATGAACACGTCTGCACTTGAGGCTACTTGGGAATATGAGAGGCATTGTCAGCAACCTGCACAAAAAACAGATGGCCCTGTTGAGAGTTCAGGTTCAGTGGAGGGATCTAGCTCAAATAGTGTACATGTGTCCTCAACATCAAATAAGCTTCCTCGTCATTTGCTTTTACAGATGGATAATTGTGCAGGCGAGAACAAAAATAGGTAAATCATTTTACTTAAGGGTTTCTCAAGCTCATACTTACTTTTATTTTCTAGATATGTGCTAGCATACTTGTCAATGCTTGTTGCCAAAGGTGTGTTTGAAACAATCACGCTCAGTTTCCTTATGGTTGGTCACACTCATGAAGATATTGATGCGTTCTTCAGCAAGGTCTCCAACTCTACAAAAAGGACAAGTGCACTTACCTTACCGCATATGATGAATCTTTTTGAAAATTGCATCTCCAAAAAAAGTTGTGCTTTGCTTGTGACTGAGGTGCCAGACTTCAAAAAATTTCTCAAGGAGTATATAAAAGAAGGGAGTGATTCTTTAGTTGGTCACCTTGTGCCGCTACAATTCTTTTTCTCCATACGAGATGGTATACCTATTATGCAGTACAAGTTACGGCCATCAGAGCAGGAGTGGTTACCGAAAGAGGGCTTAATGCTCTTCAAAAGTGGAGAGGATGGAAAGCCACTTCTCCCAGAAGGACAACCAGACCCTATTCCATTGAGTGCCCAGCTCAAGGAACAAGAGGTTATTATTGATGGCATCAAAAAATATGTGGCATGGGTTCAAAAATCGATGCCAAAGAATTCTGATAAGGCAACTGGTTACTCAGAACTATATAAGCATGTGGTCAACTATTGGGAGACTGTTGTTCGAGAGTTGGAAGGGCCTACTGTCACAAGTACAGAATTGCAACACCCTTTCTGGCCTAAAACAAGGTGGCGAGAGGAGATTGAAATGACATCACTGAGCATAGACGACATAGAAGCCAGTAGTGATGTGGAAGTGCAAACCCCACACTTTGTTGGACAAAGGAACCAAAAACCTAAAGCATACTTTGATTGCTGCAAGGATCTTCAAAAACTAATGATGGTTCTCATTACTCCAGATGCGTCATATAATCAGCCTATTTGGATGGGTCAAATTATCGACACACCTGAAGTAATCACAAAAAATAGTATTGTTAAGGTTGCATGGTTCAAACCACAAAAAAGGCGACACGAGAAGGAGAGCGAAAGATATAATGGATGCCTAGAGAAAACATGGTCTCCCAATCAAAAAGACCCAGCATGTTTTATAAATGTTAAATCCATTCGATATGGGTGGATGTCAAGAAGCGTTGATAAAGTCACGATTAACAAAACTGCAAGGGAATGTATGTTTTCTGAAGCTTAAAGCAATTACAAAATTATAAAATATCATATATTTAATATTCATAATTATTATAAACTCTTTAATAATAGTACCAAATTGTATACTTAACTATATAAATTTAAAAAATGATATGGAAGATTGACTATATTATTATAGGATTTTATATATATTTATTACTACTACAAATTTTTAATTAATAATGTTATATTTAAATATTAATATTTTAATAACAACATCAATATTTATATAATGTACCTCTTATGCTCTTCCTTAATTGTTATATTAGGCAATATATTATATAATTTAATACATTCTACTTTTATAATGTTATTAATTTTTGTTCAATGAATGCTATAATTTATTAAAGGGTAGAATACAAAATAGAATATTCTAAAGAATATTCTCTTTTCAAACATATATTCTAAAGAATATTCCTTTAATATTAGAAAATGCTAATTAAATAGCTAAAATTGCTAATTATTAGGAAATGGGACTATAGCCATGCCCATTTTAGTTACAACTTGCATTCTAGTGCCTCAATCGACAACCTTTAAATACATAGCTCTTAATTGCCACTCTCATTGTACTCAATTACTAACTCTTTATCTCACTAAGCTCAAAATAATAATTTAAAAACTTAGTTTCTATGATAAGAGTGTCCATGAACTTGTAATACTACATGCCGTTGTAACATTATATTTATTTACAACTCTCAAATTGATTACGTAAATGTTTCTCAACATTATTCCAAAGTATAACATTTTCACTAATTCGAGCAATTAGTGTTTTCTAACAAACATCTTTTTTAAACTAATCCTTATTCCATAAACAGTTATAATTTTGATATTGATACTCTCGAATGGATAATGATCGTTTTTAACGTTCAAATCCTAAGTTTACAACTAGTTGTTATACTAGCAGATATAACCTTACAATCGTATCAATTTATCGAAATGTTACGACTATATAATAACATGGTCTTAGTTTATATGAATTGAACTTTAATTTTACGACAGTATTTTTGAGGAACTTGTTCAGAGACTAAGAGGAAATCATAAAAATAGTGTTTGGTTCATCTAACTGATTTAATAAGATATTAATCTTTACATAATGTTATCATAACACTGAAGTGTCATATTAACTTCATGTTTTAGTCATATCTCATAAGTCGGCAGATTTTCCCAAACATGAATAAGATATCTAGTTCAGTATGTCAAACTAAGATACACTATTCATTGTAGACACCTAGCCATCCACAAAGTACCACATTGCCCCTCAAGCAATGTATTGAGAAACGCCTCATTTCTCAACTAACTTGAAAATATGTTTCAAGTTACTACACTAAGGTACTGTCTTATCAATCAAGTTTGTTTAAGTCTTTCTATTATATGATTATGGCCGGGACTGATACTGCTGCCAAGGAACTTGGTAACAATGACAGTGAAGAGGATATGAAACAAATCCAAGTCCTCATGAGACAAGGTCAGAAGCTAGGACTTTGTGCTGCTCTCTAACCACCTCATGTGATCATAACTAAGTTTCGATATTGAGCGCTCCAAACTTAATATTGAAGAGATATCATACTATACTTTAATAAGTCATTTATAACCAATCTTAAAAAGATTGTCACAAATTTTGCCAAAAGTTTAAAATATAAATATTTCAACAAATGAGTGATGGCAAACCTTATATTCTCGAACTGGATATTGGACCATACGTTAAGAACCTTGAACATCAAAAAGGGAAACCATCTTCTTGAACTATCTAAACTATTGGATATCTTATTTTTCAAGAATATTGAATCAAACTCAAGGAACACCATCAAACCTTGAGATAGAATCGATAACTAATTCAATGAATACAATCAAACCTTGAGTCAAGAATAGTTCTATTTTTCGATATTCGAAGATACTTATTTTATAAGTTCATTGAGTTCCCACATTTGCGACCATGATGCAAAGTCAAGAAATCGTCTTTTGAATAATCGTATTCGACTTTAAAATGAAATCATTATTGAAAAACAATACCAACTTCTGATTCTCATCGAATACCGATTTTCTGAAGAGGTACATGCACTTAAACCTTCAATGGAAATCCGATTGTTACTGGCTCATTGATAATTCTCAACATAAGTTATCAAACTTAGCAAGTTTCTTTACTTATTCGATAAACAAAATGGAGAATCCCTAATCATGCTCTTCTTAACCAAGGAATCACCCTTGTTTAAGAGCTTATCCTCACATTGCAAACAACGTTACAAATTTCAATATTAAAGAGTTAATAATGAAAATGCACAAGTGTGTGCCGAATGCCCTCACTATGCAAGTCCTTCATTACTCAATAAGCTTAAAAATGTAAATGTATTTTTTCAACATTTTTGTTTCTGATACATCATGCCATTTATCCCAAAACTATATCGATAAGAAAACGGAATCTGTAAATTATTATTCAAAGTCTCTATCTCATGATCCCATATGAGATACAACTTCAAACGAGTTAGCTAAGTTAGCCAACTTGAATACAAAGTGCGCTTACAACTAATTAAGGTTTCATGTTATACTTTGTTCAAATTAAAGGACTTGAACTTAGTAAACTATTCCACCTAATGTTACTTATAGCTAGCGTCATTAAAATATTGCGAATATCGAACAATATATTGATTACATTGGATCTTCGAACCAACTGTTTAACATATTCATCATATGTTAATATTTGATATTTTGTTGTATTATAAATTTAATTGATTACATTGGATCTTCGAACCAACTGTTTAACATATTCATCATATGTTAATATTTGATATTTTGTTGTATTATAAATTTAACACCATAGTCTGCTTCTAGAGTTACACTCTTGAAAACATGCATTATAATGAGAGCTTATTTTACACTTTATGTCAAAATGTAGCGTTCATTCTTATGTTTGAATATGCCCCTTCTCCCGAAGTCAAAGACACATTTAACATAAGCCTTTCCCTGTTTGAACACTATTGTTGGACCCAATATTGAATCTTGACCTAAGCCAAAACTCAATGGACTTAGGATATCACAAGACCCACCTCACAAGACTTAGTTTGTAAGTTAGAACAAACTAACATGTCATGTCTTATAGAAGTATATAGTAAAGTAACTTAGACGACCACAAGGTAAAATAACCTGGTATATAACTTGGAAGTTGACTTCCAAGTGTTACCTTTAACATTCAGGTCCATAACCCACACCCATTTATGAAGTAGATGTACTCTAAAGAATTATAGATCTCAGAACCAACTCTCCACGCAGAATTCAGACATTAGCCAAAAGGGATAGAGTACTTCAAGAATTTAGAATTAACTAAACCCTAAAACAAATCACACTTTAGGCAGTCCTACTAACCGTAGAGAATGGCTCTGATACCAATTGTTAGAGTTTTAACCCAAAGCTCTAACACGTGGCAACACGTGGGTGCCAAGTGGCCTCCCGGCGTCAATTCCCTATGTGAGCAATGCTAAGTCTTCCAAGACGACCCTAAGAGTCTAACTCAGATGCCTAGTTAAACAAAAGACTTAGAGTAATACCTTAAGCCCCCTAGAATAACCATTCCCCGAACTCTAGAGGATATCCCGAGTAGACGTTAGGATCCTATCCCAATAGACCTAGATAGGTTCATACCCTAACCTCATCAAGGAGATGTGCCTTACACATACCCCCGTAACAAAGCTAAGGCATCGTCACTTACCCCTTGAGGAATCACCCTCATCCGGGAGTACGACCCCTTTAAGGCAACAAGGGGTACCTTGAACCATGACTAACCCCTAAGGGCTTAAGTGGCCAAGTCATACCCTAGACCTAGGGCTAGTACTTAGTGAGGACACGAGTGTACGCCATAAGCGAACACGAGTGTTCTGCTAAGCCAACTCCCTAAGACTAGGTTTGGATAACCCTAAGTACATGACCTTACGAATGCTTTACAAAAAGGGCTCCACGAGTTTAGGTTGTTCAACCCCTGGATTCCAAGGAGAACATTCCCCTAACCAAGTGTGCCAAAGCACACTTAGTTATGAGGCCTAACCTCCCTCGAGCCAATGCCCAAGGCTTAGCACCCTAGTGAGCACAAGCATGCCTGTTTGCTAGAGTATCCAACCCTTTGGCGACAAACCCATGACACAACCCCAAAGGGCATGCCTTAGGCATTATATCGCGTGACGTCTAGCCCAGTGTCACATTTCATGTGACATTGCCTTTCACGATGTGGGCTATCATGCCATAGCCCTTAGATTCAAGAGTTGCACCAAGTGCCACAAACATGGCTCCTAAATGCTAACTCTAGAACCCCTCAATGAACCCTAAGGAACTAGGTAACATGAACCTGTCAAACAAGATTCCACGCCCACAGTTGGACAAAGACACGGAAGTGCCTTGCTTAGCCGTGAGTGATATATCTAGCTTGACGAGGAGGAGGAGGCTGGAGACAAGCCTCAACCCTGCCTCTTGGACTATGCATTCCGACAAGATCTCCAAGGCATGGATTCGCCAACGTTAAGGGTAAGCTACCCGAAGGTGGGACGTACCCTTATCATCTGGAAGTTAGGGCGGCACAACAGAGGGTTGTGCCTTGACGACACAAGCTAGAGCTTGCACCAAAAAAGAGTAACGAGCTCAGTCATGAACCCAGGAACCCCACTCACTCATACATACTCTACCTTATTTATGTGACGGAGCGCCCCCCCCCCCCCCCCCTCTTTTCCTGTATGTGTAAGTGGGCTGGCATGGAATGCCAGCCCCTTAGTTAATGAGATGAGTTTGCACACTAACCCCTACCCCTAAACCCTATCCAAGGGGGTGGGGGTTTTAGGGCGTGGGTTAGGGCAACCCTAGGGGTGTTCCTAACCCTATTTAACATGCCAAACTCATCTTAACTAGGACGTTAAAATTGAGGGTGGGTTTTCTAGAAGGTAAGTGCTACCTTCGCTTAAAGTTTCTCGCGACATCTAAAGATAGCTGGCCGGACTACCTTAAACACCTAAGTGCACTAAGCGGGGCTGTTTCTCATTATATCTAGGGTCCATCAACATAGTACATTAGGTAACAACAATTAACCTCCAAAGTAAAGGGTTGAGTCATAATAAAAACTATAACAGAACCTACTGCAAAATATGAAGCATTTGGTTCAACGAAGAAAGGACGAGAAGAATTAGGATGTGCTCAAATTGAAGCAAGTCAGACATGGATACGGAACATGTTTCACACACCAGGTGGCTGAAGCTGGACTTTAGCTCCACATCTCTTGGGCTACATATGCTCTTTTGAAGCTGCTATATTCCCATCGAGAACTTCACGGGTATATGCCACCTCCTCCCATCCACAACAGAGGATGGTCGAATGGTTAAAGATCTGAGGCGTTTGGCAAGCAAACTTCCTTGAGATGGATCCCCGATTGTTGTACACCATGGAAGAATGGAGGGGCAGGAGGTCGTTGTGAAAATAGGGCCTCATCTGCGGGAGGAGGTACGAGTTATGTTGGAGCTGCCCCAAGATATTGGGATCGTGCCATTGCTAGCATATGGATATGAGGAAAAGGTTTTCCATGGGCGGGACTACCTCATTACACCCTGTTTCACGCCTCTGACCTTCGACTTGAGTATGGCAGTTCTAGTGGATGTGATAAGCCAGATTGGTAAGATGGTCGATGAACTTCAGAAAGCATGGGTGTTCCATGGAGACATCTCTTATGGCAACATCATCTACACATGGAACCCTTTCAAGGCATATTTGATTGACTTGGGATCTACTTTAACTCATTACAAGGACCGCTCTTCTGGAACACTTCTGTTCATGTCCTATGTGTACTGATAGGACACAAGCATACCGTCTCCATGGAGCTGGAGAGCCTCCTCTACATGCTCATTTACATCGCCGTGGAAGGCCAGGTTCACTGGAAGAACTGCAAGTCTTCTGGTCATATGGCTACAAGCAAGGCTGAATGCCTTTTGTCGGATGAACGATTCATAGAGTTGGTGTTAAACAGGTGTGAGGATGATGGTCTCCGGATAGTTATTTTGAAGCTGCACTCCCTGTTCTGGCAGCCACAGTGCCGCAAAGATGTTACATATGAAGAGTTTGCGGACTGTCTCCAAGTTGCTTAAATTCAAAATCTTCTAGTTTCTGTTTGTCTCCACGTAGAACATGGTCCTTCTTGGCTGTCGTTATTCTTTCGTCTCAATACAGGTACCTTGAAGTAGATTCGTTGCCTTAGCTTTCGAGTGTTCCTAACCCATCGTGAAAAGCCTCAAGCAGTAACTATTTTTGACAACAAATAGCTGAAGGCTAAAAGAAAAATATTGCCATAACAAACATTTCTTTTGTATGTTATAACTTAGTGTTTATATATATGTCTGTGTGTTTGCTAATGCTTTACTAATGCAAAGTACATGAATATATCAATCTCACTGTACTCTTCAACATCTTCTTCTTACTGGCTAAATGTTTTCTGCAATGTTTTTATAAGGAGGTTGGGGACTGAATATACTTTTAAGATTTTAAATTGTTAAAAAAATAATAATTTATGTAAGTATAGTAGACTATCAAATATTAAATTTTATAATATAACTGATTATCAAATATTTAATTTTTTATAAATATTGGAAGAAGTCATATTTATGTTATGTAATAATCAATTATTGAAAAGATATACTCAACTCATTGTATATGTGTTACTAAGATATAGGTTATTCTATATATTCAGAAATTTATATATATTAAACATATACAATTAAAAATATATGAACTATGTTGTGTATATGAATATTTAAATCACATTTTCATTAAAATGGAAATTTAAAAATTCTTTCACTTTTATTGTATATGTATTGTTAATCAAACCAATATAACACCAACAAATTGTATTTCAAAATATGTATATATATTTCCAAAAAGGTAGTGCAGGTGTGTATAGACGCGTGTGTTAAACTATAAACATGCGTACACACCAGCTTTGGCGAGAAAACAGATGGTATATCTTTAAATAAAAAATCAAATAAATTATCAGTTGATCCTAATACTTCCCACACGCACACGCACACTTGTGTGTGTGCATACAGATACATGTGCGACAGTGCGTTTGTGTGTGGACCAAGCCGGGAGAGATATGCCCTTCCTGAGCATACGGTAAAATGAGTATAGTCCACAAGAGTACGTGAAAAGAAAAATTACATAAATAAGTTTTTGCAAAATAACCCACTAAAACTTCAATGCTAGAATATACCAAAATTACATTTAAATATAATACGTTATTAGCACATTTAAAATTTTGAGAATAGGTTGAGTTTTATTAATCCCTCATGCCTCGCTTTACCCACATTATATAATTTTCATTTCTTGTTAATAAGTATTTATCTAGATATCAATTTTTTTCAGAATTTTTTTATATTATAGGTGTATTCTGGTTCCCTCGTTGTCAAAAATAGTTACTGCTTGAGGCTTTCCAAGTCTGATCACTATAGCATGGGTTAGGAACACTCGACGAAAGCTAAGGAGACGCAAAGTACCTGTATCGAGACAAAAGAAGGATCATGTTCTACGGGGAGATAAACAAAAAGTACAAGATTTTGAATTTAAGCAACTTGGAGGTAGTTCAGAAATTCTTCATATGTAACATCTTTGCGGTTACTGTGGTTGCCAAAACAGGGAGCGCATCTTTGAAATAATTATCCGAAGACCATTGTCCTTGCACCTGTTTAACACCAACTCTACAAATCGTTCATCCGACAAAAGGCATTCAGCCTTGCTCGCAGCCATATGATCAAAAGACTTGCAATTCTTCCAGTGAACCTGGCCTTCTACAGCAATGTAGATGAGCACATTTACTGTACATATCCACCAGTGTGTTTGCAACTGCGGTATTCGACTCCAACCCTCGCGTCTTCAGTTCCTTATGAATAGCTATCCTGCTCTAATCAAATCCTCGCTCCTTGAGTTCCTTATGTATGCGCATCCTGTTCTCCAGACACGCTAGGCACGCACACGCCTTGATTCCGGCAACAAAGGTAACACCGTTCCGTTCACAGTCCATCTTATAGAACAACTCTAGAGCTATAGAGCCTTCCCCATTCTCCACGTATCCCATAATGAGACAAGTCCATGTCGTGTATGTCCGACTCGAATCCGTGCTGCTTAACTTGTCTATGAATGTCCATCCCGTTCTCGAGACAGAAATGTGGTTTTGCAGTAATGATTGTAAGTGAATCCGGTGCACAGTCCACACTCATGAACAACTCAGTGGCGACCGAGTTCTCCCCTTTCTCCACGTATCCCTGAATGAGAGAGCTCCATACAAAGATGTCTTTGTGAGTCATTCTATCAAACACATCCCGAGCACTCTGCATGCTCCCGCATTTTCTGTACATGGCTATGAGAGAAGTAGCTACGTGCTTGTTCGTGTGGTACCCGGCTGCAACTGCGTCCACGTGTAGCTTTTCCCGCACTGCAAGTCTTTGGACTTGCTACATTGTTTTAGCGCGGTAACGAATTCTGAAACAGTGCTTCTTTGTTGTTCTCTGCAGTGTTTACAGGATCTCTGTGTTTTCAAAGGTACTTGTGTATACACTTCTAATCTCATGCCCATGCATTGCATGAACTTTATATATATAAATTATTATATATATTTATAATATTATACTGAGGTTTAATTCTTTTTAGTTATAAATTTATAATAAGTCTGGTTGTTCAAAATAATATGTGTGTGTGTGTGTTCCCTATTTCAATACCAATTATTTAATAAAATAAATTAGAAATACCCTATTTAAACTGAACTATTTATCAAATAAAGTAAAATGTACTTTACAGGTAAATACTCTTCTCACGCTTCTTCTCTTTATAAAACTGAAGTAGAATATATTTTATTGTCTATTCTAAATAAATATGCCAATTAAATTTATTATAATTTATAATTCAAACTCACAACTTAATATGTTTAGTCTTAATTAATAAATTATAATTTTTTTACTTATTTCTTTTGAATTACAGTGTGTGTGGGCTAAGCTTTATTTAACAGCCATTGCTCACATTCCGAGCCACGAACTCATTCTGAGACTTGAACACAGATTGGCATGCAAATGTGGAGGTAGTCATTGCAGCCATTGGCAGAAGAATCAGAGAGGAGCTAAAGAACAGATTGAAATGAGAAGGTACGAGGTTACAACGAGGAAAAGGGATGATTAAATAGGCTAAAAATTAAGGCGTAAAATTCAAAAACAAGCCCTTGGTAGCTTGAATTAACGTGATTTGAAAAAGTTCAGTGAAATTTGAAGCATGTACAGATCGATTCAAACAAGTCTTTGCTGCTACAATTCAATCTAAGAACCATGGGTGAAGTTTGTGGCATTGTTGGCAACCGGATCAGCCAAGTGATTCAACAAGTTCTCAAGAGGTCCCTTGCCCCGGACAAAGAATCCGAACATGGCGAACATGGCCAGCCTGCCGTTCTTGATCTCCACCTCGGACTCGGCCAGATTCGGCGGGTCGAAGCTGCCTCCAGGGTAGATTGGATCAGTGATTTCCCCCAGAGGACCTCCAGCAATGCTGTAGCCCTCTACAGCGCCCATGAGGATCACTTGGAATGCACAGATTGCCAAGATGCTCTGAAGTTGGCATTGCCCAAGTCCTCCTTGAAGATTTGAGATCTCACTGCCTATCCGACTTTGATGCCGTTTTTGGCCAGAACCTCCGGGAAGATGCAGCCCAATGAGCCCAGCGTAGCCCATCTGCTGTTCTTGGCGAATCTGCAGACAGTCCAGCAACGTAATCGCCTGGTGAGGTAGGAGGGAGCTTCGCCGCTGACGGGGACGAGGTACTTGATGCAATCAGGACCAACAAATCCATTCTGCAGCTGTGGAGGGAGCAGCAGTAGTCATTGCAGCCATTTGCACAAGAAGAACAGATAGATAGAGTGTTAACGACAGGGAGAAGCTGAAAAGCAAAATGAGAAGGTATGAACTAAGCAACAGCTCTTATGATTGATTGATGTGCGAGATGAGTAGCAAGTTCATGGCCAGAGCGTTGTGGAAGTACCTGTCAGCGTCTGCATTTCATCCATCAGCCTGAGACAACAATTGTGGCCTACCTCCAAACAGCAGTAGACTAACAGAGAACAGCAGGCTGTACACATCGCAGTAAAACAGGACCTAAGAGCTTGGGGACAAGCGAAATAGTAATCAGCAAGTACCACCAGTTCGCAATCACCGTGAAACAAAACGAGTTTGAAAGCAAAGAAAAGAACTCGTCTTCTCGTCTCGACTTGAAATATCCGTAGTCAAACGGATGAAAGAAACAAGGACTAGCTAAAGTTGATGCTCTGTTCTCAGCTCCACAAACTGCTCCTTGATCTTCTCCACATCTTAATTTCCTTGACAGCTCTGATTTCTTGTGACCCTGTTAAATCTGCTCCCGAGGCTCCAAAGGCTCCGCATGTTCTTGGTGCTGACCGGCACCTTCAACGTATTCGTTCTCCATGTACACGATCGTAGAAGCCAGTCGTGCAGGTCCAACGCACCACACGGTTCCCTCAGAAGCACCAGCGAGAAGGGCCAGGACGTAGAGTGCAGGCCATGGCAATGTAGCCAATGCAGAGGCATGCTGGGCAAGCCAGTCCACGAGAATGGAGAAGCCGCCCGATTGCAAGGCAACTTGAAACTGCTAGCTTGTTGCGACACATGTACACATTATGGAAGAACAGGACAGAGGTCGAGCAAGAAGTCGTGCTCAAGCGACGCTGGTCAGAGGGTTCTGCAGGAGCAGACCGCTCAACCGGTAAAGCACAACGGGCCCGCGGCGGCCGCGGTCTGGACGTTGGATGCCAGGAACTGGAACAGGCAGATCGCCCAGGGCCGCTGGTACTGATGGCGAAGGTAGCCGACGCTGCTGTGAAGAGATCGTGAGCCAAGCCGGGCAGCGAGCGGCAACGAAGAGAGAGTGACCAATGCCGGCCTCGGAGGAAAGTAACCACCTCTGGAATGTACCTTCATCCCCAAACACAATCACAGGCCATTGATGGGGCATATATAATCTGGGCCGTCCAGTGGCACAAGCCCTAACCTAGTGGTGGAAGATAACAAGCTTTCTGCGGAGGAGACTGATGATGTGGTAGCTCTAGTTGCGGAAGGTGTTAAGCTCCCCGTGGCGAGCATTCTCAATGGCGCTGTGCGTTTGCTTGTATCTTCTTCAGTATTGGGCAGCGGCGAGTTGTTGTTGGAGGCATTGGGCGTTCAGCAAGGCGCCCTCGCCTACGCATTGAAGCGGCACATGGGGTGCTATTGCTGGAAACAGATCAAGGCAGCGGAGATTCCTCCCAGGGTAGACGATCAAGTCCATATTTTCGTGGTAAAGCCGGACATCAGCAATTCTGGTAAGCTTCTCAAAATCCAGATCCGGAATTTCCTGTTCTATATTCTTGATTCCAGTAATCAAGCGGAAGCTGGACGAGATTGGCGTGGAGGTGGGAGGGATTGGCGTGCAGTTGTCCCACGTGAATTCGCGTGGAGAGCGCCATGATTTGGAGTTGAAGAGGATGGGTTCGAGGTTGAAGAGCATGGATTCGAAGTTGAACAGAATCGATGTTCCCAGCCAGACAGATTATTCGGCAATCGGTAAGGAGTTCCAGGGGAGGGAAGATTGGTGGAGTCCCATTCCATTTTCGAAACTTTTGAGATCGATGTGACGAACCACGTGGAAAGTCTGCTACAGAAAATCGTGATTGGGTTTCAACGTAAGGAGGAGGAATCTGAGATAGATGCAGCGAAACGGTACGAGGAGGAACTCTCTGGCTACAGTTTCAAGGACTCGAGGTTAGCAAATGCCGAAGCAGAGCAAAGGAACGCAGAGATGGACGGTCGTTTCAAGAAGTATGGCACTCCAAAGGGGGAGGGGTGGTGCAGTTGGTACACGGGAGGGTCTGCCGCCTGCTGCAAGCTGCTGGAATTTGCTATAGGGCTGAGGACACCCACAGGTGTGGCATTGCTAATGCTGCTGTCCGTCCAGACTTGGCTTATTTCGATGCTTTATCTGCCGGTCGCGACTTTTCTCTCATGGTAATGCCAGCAGAGCTGAAGGAAAATCTTGACCGGGCAGACGCACTAGCCAGTGCAATTGGAGAGCTGATTTCCAGGCTCAGGGACATTCTAGATGCCCAGTACCTGCGACGCTTTGCGTATGGGTATATAGCTGACGGGGAAAAGATCATGATCATTAGGTTCAGCAGGTCGGACATGGATATGGAAGATGTGGATATGGAACATGTTTTGCGCACCGGGTGGCTGAAGCTGGACTTTAGCCCCACGTCTCTTGGGTTACATATGCTTTTGAAGCTGCTATATTCCCGTCAAGCACTTCACGGGTATGTGCCGTCTCCTCCCATCCAGGCATTCACGACAGGGGATGGTCAAACGGTTAAAGATCTGAGGCGTTTGGTGGCAAGCAAACGTCCTCAGGCTGGATCCCCCAATAGCAGGGGAGTTGTTGTATACCAGGCAAGAAGGGGGGGCAGGAGGTCGTTGTCAAAATAGGGCCTCATCTGCGGGAGGAGGTACGAATTATGTTGGAGCTGCCCGAAGATATTGGGATCGTGCCATTACTGGCATATGGATATGAGGAAAAGGTTTTTTCAGGGGCGGGATTACCTCATTACACCTTGTTTTACACCTTTGACCTTTGACTTGAGTATGCAAGTTATAGTGGATGTGATAAGCCAGATTGGTAAGACGATCAATGAACTTCAGCAGAAAGCAGGGGTGTTCCACGGAGACATATCTTATGGCAACATTGTCTATGCATGGAACCCTTTCAAGGCATATTTGATCGACTTGGGATCTGCTTTAACTCGTTACAAGGACCGCTCTCCTGGAACACTTTTGTTCATGTCCTACGGTGTATTAATAGGACACAAGCGTACTGTTTCTATGGAGTTGGAGAGCCTCTTCTACGTGCTCGTCTACATTGCTGTGGGAGGTCAAGTTTACTGGAAGAACTGCAAGTCTTCTGGTTATATGGCTTCGAACAAGGCTGAATGTTTTCTATCGGATGAACGATTTGTAGAGTTGGTGTTAGACAAGTGTGAGGATAATGGTCTCTTGAAGATTATTTCGAAGTTGCGGTCCTTGTTTTGGCAGCCACAGTACCGCAAAGATGCTACATATGAAGAATTTGTGGACTGTCTCCAAATTGCTTAAATTTAAAATCTTCTATTTTTTGTTTGTCTCTACGTTCCTTCTTGACTGTCGTTATTCTTTTGTCTTAATACAGGTACCTTGAAGTAGATTGTCGCCTTAGCTTTCGAGTGTTCCTGACTGCTTCTTTGCAGGACCAACCCATGCTATTGTGAAAAGCCTCAAGCAGTAACTATTTTTTGAACTATTTTTTTGACAACTATAATATAAAAATTTTCTAAGAAAAAATGATATCTAGATAAATACTTATTAACAAGGCTTTACAGTTACAATATGTTTATAAAAATACCAAATTAAAAATATTTAAAAAAAGGCTTTACAATTACAATATGTTTATAAAATACCAAATTAAAAATATTTAAAAAAATACTCATTATAGGCATGAGGGATTAATAAAACTCAACCTATTCTCAAATTTTAAATGTGTAATAAAGTATTATATTTAAATGTAATTTTGGTATATTTTAGCATTGAAGTTATTTTGCAATATTTAAAAACTTATTTATGTAAATTTTCTTTTCACGTAATACTCATTTTACCATATGCTCAGAAAGGGCATATCTCTCCCGGCTTGGTCCAGACACAAACGCACTGCCGCACATGTGTCTGTATGCGCACACACACACACACGTGTGCGTGTGTGTGTGGGAAGTATTAGGATCAACTGATAATTTATTTGATTTTTTATTTAAAAATATATCATCTGTTTTTTCTCCAACGCTGGTGTGTACGCATGTTTGTAGTTTAACATACGCGTGTACACACCTACACTAGCTTTTTGGATATATATATATACATATTTCCAAATACAACTTGTTAGTGTTATATTGGTTTGATTAATATACAATAAAAGTGAAAGAATTTTTTAAATTTCCATTTATTTGAAGATGTGATTTAAATATTCATATAGACATAACATAGTTTGTAAGATAATATTGTATATACACATGTGTATATACACACATGCATAGTGACACATGGGTGGTGATCTGGCCCTCATGTGTCAGCATCACATGTCGCATGTGTGCCAGTGGCAGAAGGTCTCCTGTATATAAGTAAGGTTTTGAAGCTGAATAAAGTATCACATTCTGTGCATATTTATTTATTCTTCCATTGTTGAAGAAGTTGGGTATTCCTTTTCTCTCACCTCTTCCTTTTTCTGTTTTCATGATAATGAATGTGGAAACAACTTTTAGTATTATTGCAATTGCTATTGATACATAGACTAAATTATTGGAATACTTTGTTGAGGGTTTGTCCTTTTCTTCCTCGCTTGAGCCTCATGCTAGGGGATTTGCTTCTAATACTCTCGATTTTTTTGTGGTGATTCGGGAGATGATGCATACCACTGGTTTGATTATTTCCAAGTTATTGTTCGTTATCATGGTTGGGATGACGCTCATGCTCTCAAAGAATTCCTTATATGTTTGGAAGGCCCCGCACTCAAATGGTATAATGGATTAGATTGGCTACGGAGATTCAAGCCAATAATAATTGGTTGACATAATGTCTCAAACGTATGTTTAGTAAAATTGAGGACTCAGATGATGCTTTTTAACAACTGCATGCGATACGACAACATCCTAATTAGTCTTTTATGCAGTTCAGTATTAAGTTCGGGGATTTAGCTTGGTGTGCATATCCTAACATGCCTAAGCCCATTAAGCTTGATATGTTATGGCCAACTATGCAACTTGAACTCGTTTGATTCATTCGGGCTCTTCGTTCGACCACATAACACATAAAACTGAACTTATCTATATATGCATTGCATATAAACACACACACGTATATATTTATACGAATAAACAAACATTCTCAAAGTTAGACTTTGATATATACTTTGAATTTGAATTCCAATACACACTTCGAACTCAAACTAGTTACAATATGAAATCTTAGATTATATCAAGGCCAACCTTATTTTCTAGTTTATTAATGTGATATTTTAGTTATTGTATTTACCTGCTCCTCCTTTTGAGCGTGCTAATCCAATGGAGGTTGACGTTGCTGCATATGTGCCCGCACGACAAGCCCTTCGTGGTCGACCTCTTGCACATGGACCACCTCGAGGCCAACCCCGTGGACCACCTCCATGAAATCCTCCTGCACTTACTTCAGTTCTTGCTCGTGGTGGTTGAAATCCACGGACTTGTGACATGAGGAATCGGAATAATGCAGGTCGACCTAATTAAGTTCATTGTTGGGCATGTTGGGCACCTGAACATACTTGGTGGGCATGTCATGTGTATTCTAATTGGCGTCCACCACATCCAGGTTGGTGACCATATGTTCCAGATGATGTGCATGTGGCGGTCATTATGTTTAATGATGAGCTTCCAGATGACGAAGCCTCTCTTGCAGGTGGATCTATTGCAAAAAATCAATAATCATACAGGCGACAGAGGGATCCCGTGCAATGGAGACTTCACCTCCATGTTTTTTCTGCTATGGATTGCAAGTTCCACCAGATAATCCAATGTTACATTTTCTGCACAGGTGAATGATTTTCCAGTCACAGTGTTTATGGATATAGGATCCAGTATGTCTTCCATAATTACTTCTCTGGTGCATCGGTGCTCATTACCCTTAAGACGTGCAAATAAGGTCTTGCACATTTATATAGTAATGGGCAGTCTCGTGTAGTATCACAGTACACCACTTCGACTATGTTGGTTATGGGTGACAACCATAAGTTTTCCCTCTAGGTCTTTTAAGGTTGTCCCTTTCCAGGTCTTTGACTTTATTCTGGGATGTGATTGGTTAAAGCAGTCGAAAGGTATGTGTGATTTTTCACTCTCTCCTCCCGTATTATGCTTGGAGTCTGTGTTTCTACAGTCTGTTCCTTTACGTTTAGATAAGCTTGTTGTGTTTGTATCATGCATGCAGCTCCTTTTATTCCAGTCTTGGGTGGTGTTCATCTCAATAGGTTCAAATGCCGGATCCGTCACCTGAGTATCAAGCACACTGCATTGAACAACTTAAGTAATAGTATGCAAGTTTGTTCAAATTTGATATGTCCCAAGGTGCATGTGTAAAGACTCGACATTGTATACCCACTTGAATTTACATATTTGTCTTTATAAGTTTTAAATTTGTACTTTTTTTTTTTGTCATATGAAGTTTACTCTTGCCTTATTAAAGTTTATGAATTTATGGACGAGTATGGTATAATACAGCCCTCTTGTATTAGTGGTAAGTAATTAAAACTTAATTAATTGGTAAATATTAAAAATCAGGAAACAAACATATATTTAAAAAAAAATTATATATATGAAATCATGTATACAGATGAAATGTATTAACCTGAAGATTTTTCATTTATTCTCTAAATGCATATAAATCATTAAAATGAAGGGCTATATCCGCAGTACTATTTACATGTGAATATTTAAAGAATTTACAAGTATTATTAATATTAATTACATTCACAAAAAGATAATAATTAATATTAAATATTAAACTAACTCATAATGTAAATAGCCTTAAATACAGTTAAACGCTTTTAACTATAAACTCTTTCAAACACACTAAAATAGACTCAAATATAACATAATTAAACCAGATGATTATATAATTTCTTAATAACCATTTTTATAGCATTCATAATGAAGAGATTTATTTTCATAACTAATATTTTTTTATGTTTAGTCAAAATGCAAGTAATGTTGTGGATTCTAAACATAATACTATTACAAAAACATCAACACATACAATTTTCATGTTTTCCTAAACATTTAAAACATAAATATTTCTTTGCGTTTGAATTTAAAAAAAAAAAAACATAAATCAATAGAGTAATTTTAACATAAGTTTAATTATTATAACCCTAATTATTAAGTATATTTTTTAGAAATTAAGGGATTCAATTTTAAATTGTAATTTCACATAATTTGCTAATACAAATGGCAAACTGGTAAATATGTAATTCTCTCTTATTTAGTTTATTTTTGTTTATTTATTTTAAAAATATAAATTTATTTATTTATTTTTATGTTTAACATTTATGTTTTCAATATGTTTAAAGTATATGCAATATTTAACATAGAATTGATATTTAAATCAATTTAGTTAAATTTTATAAATATTTAAAATAAATTCTAATGACATTAATATATATAATAATGTAATGCATATCTATATGAAAATTACTCCAGCAGGAGAGAGCGATGCCCATTGATGGTAACATTAGTTCACATTAATGGAAATGTTTTTACACTATATATAAAATAGAACTATATATATATATATCATATAAACTCAACTCAGTTATATAAATGTTGTACATATGTAATATGTATGAATATTATATTATTAGATACATAGATAGATATTAGAAGATCGTATAGACATTATATGATATAGTGACATATCCGTATAAATAACATAGGTTTAAGAAAGTTAAATATGTTTTAAGTAAATTTTATTTATATAATTTTTTGTGATTATATGCACACTTACCCTTAATACATATCTTAAGTTATCTTAAGCTCTGTATTTTTATAAATTTGTATATCATATATAACATATTACACACACAACAACATATATATAATATTTCATTTTTTAAAATTTTATTATTTATTTTATTTTCTCACCCCGCTTCATTAATTGGAAAATACTAAAAAAACATGTATTTAAAGTACTTATCTACATGCCGTTTTTCATTTATATACTAGGAATTCATAATTAATTAAATATGGATAAAAAGGATGATATGAAGCATACAATAAATAATATTACATATATGTACTTAACTATGCTTAACTCAAATTTTGTAATAAATCAATTTTGGCGATGAAAGCGGTTTCCGATAATCTAAGGCGTTCCCCATTTTTCTCAAAATGTTACCCAGCTATCCAAAATTATTAATAATTATAATTTATAAGTATTACACAAATGTATATAAAGTATACAATTAATGATATACTTAAAAGAAGTTTTATAATATTTTGACACTTATACGACCCAAATATGCATATATACATATTTTCTAACACCCATATCATATATTATATTTCCTTATAATAAGTTTATTATTGAATCTTAACTAAATATAAATTCTTGGGATATTAGATAAAATGATCTAATAAAGGAATATTTTAATGATACCACATAAGTATATATTAAGAATATTTAATATAAATTATCCAATTCCTAAAATTAATATAATCATGAATATGAAACGACGGTTGACCATCGCAGATCCAAAGATGAATAAATTTAACTTGTTCATTTTAATGGGGGCTTTAGAATATGAGTAGTATATATTCTATTTAAATAAATAGAAACGAGATCGATAATTTAATAAAATACCAAATAATTTAATGGTTATTAGTGTTTAGTTAGTGGCACAAAAGATGGCATCTCAGCCGTTGAATTCAATTCACTGGCATCAGTGACGATCACGATTGGCTCCACGTCAGGGTGAAGATGCCTCTTTGCAGCCTGAAGAATATCCTCACTTGTCACTTCTTCAACTTTCTTCTTATAAATGAAAGGCAAGTTTTGATCAACCCCAAATAAATCATACGTTAAAATGCGTCCAAGTTGTGCTTCCCTATGTAAAATATTAATCATATAATATAAAATAATTTAAAAAATAAAAATATATTTATATATTTTTAAATTTAAAACAACTCTATATATATGTTTTTATAAGATAACATTTCAAAAACTAAGTATATTATATATTAAGATATATATGGAAATGAAAACGTTTTCATTTTAACAATTATACACGTACCCCTACACATACACATACACACATATATATAATGTATACGTATAGATTTTAGTATTTTCATTGTACAGTAGCTAAAACTATAACGTCGTTTACCGGCTTGAGAAGTTGAACACAAATGAGTTTAGTGCAGCTTCTTTAGCTTGAGCCAATTGTTCTGTAATAACATAATAATTAAATCATAATATTAACTTAAATCACAATATTTATTTATTCTTAACCTGGAGAAATAGGCCCTTGTATTACAGAATTTAAAACTTTCTTTACTGCTTTTAAGAACTTGGGAAGTGACGTCACTTGAGTCTCTCCTTGCGTCACAAATACTCCTGATTCACATTAATACTTATTAATTAATATGCACATACTATAGTTAAAATTCAATAATATCTATTAAATAATATAGAAAGTTTTTAATTGATATATATCACCTTATGTAAAATGGAGGGACTCCATCCTCCAGACACAGAATATGCAAGGCCTTCTCTCGATCTTATCTGTAAACGACATAAATTAAAAATATAAATTATAGTTATAATTTCTGTATTTAAAAATACAATTTATTAATTTTTTTTCTTTTTTACCTCATCAAATAAGAGACCTCCAAAACCATTGAAAACTCCATTCAAAACATCCAACGCAAATACGTCAGGATCTGTGATAGTTGTCCCCTCTCCCATTCGAACATAACTAAGACAGTATCGAATAATTGCATTATTTAATATTAATAAAATTTAAAATAATTTTGTTAATATCAAAACATTAAATATTTACCCTTGAGTCAAACCAGGACGATCGAAAACATAAACGTTTGGCTCACCAATGCTAATACCGCTTTCAAGTGTTACTTCATTTGTAAAAATATTATTACTTTCATGATCTTGCTCTCCATTTAGCAAACTCTTTTTCAATTAATAATTTCATCTTTTCTGAGTCAAAATCTCCCCATATACCAAGTACTGCATTGTCCGGCCTACAATATATATATACATAATGTATACATTACACACACACGGGCACACATTTAATATACAACATACGTTTATGATATTTATATGCATATATGTTTATGTAATTATTACCTGAATACATTTTTGTGAAACTTAATGATATCATCACGAGAAGCAGATTTTTACTGTGTTTTCTTTCTGTACACGTGCATATGCACTCTTGTCACCATAGATTAATTTCCTAAACTCTATTGAGGCCACAGTTTCTGCCTGTATAGCGAAAATACGTTTTAAGTTATTAAAAATAAATAAACATATAATTATTAAGTAATTACAATTAAATATCTTCATTAACGAAAGCAAGCGACGCTGTAGTTTTAGCTACTGTACAATGAAATAAGTAATAAGGTATTCTGAATTGTTAAAATAAACATATTAATTATTAAGTAATTACAATTAAATATCTTTAATAATGATCCATGAGGTTTTAAAAGCTAAAGACGCTGTAGCTTTAGATACTGGACAACGAAAATAAGTAATTGTTGAAATAATGACTTAAACAAATAAATTATTAAGATCTTTATTAATGATATATGAGTTTTTAAAAGATATTTATTTTTAAAAAAATGAGTTAAAAATACGTATACGTACATTATCTGCTCTCCGGGAGACAGCTCCAAGGAGTTGGCCACGTACTAACTCCAGCTTCTCTCGAGGCATACTTGGTTTTTGTACAACTGTGGAATCATATTATATATATATATATATATATATATATATAATTTAATTTTTTAAAGTTTTTTTTAATTGTTAATTTTTATATAAAATATTTATATACCTTCTGAAAACGTAGAAAATACGGTATTTATATCGTCCTCCAGGCAACGAAAACCAACACTCATGCTACCAGCAGTGGACGAAGCTTCAATACGTGCAGCCATTGACTATAAAACGTTATATATATATATATATAAGAGAGAGAGAGAGAGAGAGAGAGAGAGAGAGAGAGAGAGAGAGAGAGAGAGAGAGAGAGAGAGAGACCTCAAGCTCGGTATCTAGCTTATCAGCTGGATGATTATATGTACCTCCACTTCTTTGCACAGCTGATGTCATTCTCGCTAATCCTACCTGTATTATTTTAATATTATTTTAATTATTTAATTATTATTATATTATTATTATTAATTTATTATTATTGGTGTGTGTGTGATAATGAAATGTGTTAACCTTTTCTTCAGGCTCTAAATTCCCACCACCTTTAACGATTAATTCTCACCAACCTGGAAAATAATAAAAATTACATTATACTATAGAATATTCTTATTCTTATTATTATTGATAATAATAAATCAAATACATTTTACTTACAAGGCCCAATTCGTGATCTTCCAATAGAAAAACCCGAAGCCCGTTATTTAACACAAACTAATAAAAACTTACAAATTCATTAGTTGTTTTTTATTTAAAGATATAATTCCATGTGTATATAATCATATTATACGTCTCTCTCTCTCTCTCTCTCTCTCTCTCTCTCTCTCTCTATATATATATATATATATATAGAGAGAGAGAGAGAGAGAGAGAGAGAGAGAGAAGAGAGAGAGAGAGAGAGAGAGAGACACACACACACACACACACATTACCTTCTCATACGCGGGAACAGATAAGTCAGGTAAGGCAGGGAACTCTTTTGGAATGGGTAATATCTCTTGCTCAGCAAAACTAGTACAAATAAAATATGTTTTCCCTTTAAATAATCATTTTAAAATATAATTATGTTTTTATTTTAAATTTATTATATTGAAATAATGTAACTCCTGACCTTGGCAATGTTGTGGATAAACTAACACTTAGAAAAGCTCCAGTTGTGATTGCCATCTTTAAAAATGGACTTGGGTAATTTCTTTGCATTTTTTAAAACTCTTTCCCTCTACAAATGAAAATATACAATATTAATTAATATATAGTGCTATAATTAATCCAAATTTACCTTTTGATTGCTAAATAACAAAAAAAAATACAGCGAGAGTACAGTAAGGACATTGATGGGTATGTAGTATGGAAATCTGAATGAAACTGGAACTTATATAAAAAAATTTAAAATATAAATGTATGTATGCATTGATATAATAATATATACATTCCCTTAGTTAAGTTTATATCAATTGCATTTTAATCAATAATTAAAAATATCAATTGTATATATGTATATACACCTGGAATGATGCGTGAACAGCCACTGCTGTTAAAGAGCATTCCCTTGTGGAACTTCTAAATGTATTGCAAGGACTACACATCATCAATGCCATAGCCAAAAACCCTAACAACAGCTCTTTAAATTATATATTATATATATATATATATGGGGGTGTGTGTGTGTGTATGTATGTATGCAATACATATTATTAACATATTATGACCTTCATTGCATTGTGTTGTATTTTAAACATATTCATCACAGCACATCTATAAAAACTTACTTAATATATAAAAATTAGATTTTATTATTATTTTTTTTTATAAAATAACTCATGAAATATGCTTTAAAAATATATCTAATTGAATGGTTTAGATTGGTTTCAAACTTAAAATTCTGCTCAAGTTTGTTTGACAAAATATGTTAAAACGATCCAAGTGAAAAGAACTTATCATACTTATCCGAAACGGTTTAGATTTTATTTTAATTTTAAAACTTAAATTTAAAAGTAAAATAACTTTTAAAATTTGAAAAATATATTAGTATTCAAAATAAAGAAAGAATTCAATACTAAAGTTTTATTATTTATTTAAATTATGTGTTAAAGTTGTTTCACGTCGGAAATGTTTTATTATTTAAATTTCCAATAAAAATATACATGTGTAGTTTACTACACACATATATATGTAAATTGTTGACACAGACTATAAAAAAATTTGTATTCCACATATGCACATCTGCTGATGAGGCAATTAAACAAACAAGGTGGAATAAAAAGGCTGAGCTGGCAATCCCATCGGAGTAAACTAAAAGTAATAAACAATTCAAATAGCTTTCAATATTAAAAAAAAGTGAAATATATTTTATTTTATTATTTTTAATTTTAAGTACATCCGTACATGTCCACGTAAGACTTATAGTTAAGCATATAACTGAATTTTCTTGTTAGCATTTTCTTGGTTTAGTCGGGATTCGTGGGGATTCTTGGGGAAGATGTCCGGCTCCATGGTAACTCTCGATCGTGTGCTTTCCGTGCTATTGCAAGGCGTAATTCTGTCTATGTCTCCATTATCCTCATTGGCGGCGTCATTGGTGAACATGTACTCTCTCTCTCTCTCTCTCTCTCTCTCTCTCTCTCTCTATATATTATATTATTATATAGACACACACACACACACACGTATGTGTGTGTACTTATACATGAAAAAAATACAGTTTACAAACGTTGTATTTGACAAGTTCTGGGCCAACCACAATCGTGGGGTAAGTGCTTTCTTGGTTAATTAAATTATGTTTTCTTTGATTAATTATTACATATGATTTATTTAAATATTTGTTTATTTATTTCAGTTTTAACTTATCTTGGGGTTTAAATTTAATTAAATTAATGTTTTCTTTGATTAATTTAATTATAAATGATTTTTTTATATATATATAATTTAATTATTATTATAATTCATAGTTATTTGCAGAAGCTTTTGAGGATATCCCTGCACTAGGTTCAAAGGCAGCAACAGAGGCAGAATAAACTTACTATTGAAGTAATTCTTTCTTTTATAAAAATTAATTAAATTACTTTTTTAAATTTATTATGATATAAGTTATTAAACTATTTAAATACGGTACATATTTTTTATTCTTGAATATACAAAAAGAATATACTAATACATTAACCCATGTTTAACTGGCCATTTAACTTAACCACTTGCCTAAATTATTCCCATGTTTCTGACTAATCACACGTACCAGTGTATGATGAAGCTCGTCAGCAGCCTGAGAACAGTCTAGCTGCAAACTGACGTTCTTAAACGGCGTTAGTGACGGCGTTAGCCCCTTTCTGCTGCCGGAATATGTGCAGAATAATACGTCGATTGTTTCCCCGGATCTCTCGATGTATAAGATGTCTTCTACGGCGTTCTTGGAGAGTATATTCCATTTAGGTTCCATGACTTCTCGAGTGCACTTTACTTGCATAAGCAGGTTCTCTGTTAATAATACAAATACACCTGGTTCCACTAATGACTGGCATGTTACATACGCCTGTACATATAAAACACATATGTTAGCCCTGTGTGTGCGTGTATATAGATATATACACACGTGTACATATAGTACCTCTTCTTTGAGATGTCCATTCTCAGCTTCAAGAAGAACAGCCATTCCTAATGCTTCGTTCCAAGAATATGGAAGCAGTGGAGACCCCTGTTAAGAAAAAATATTATTAATATTTTGGTATGTAATATATATACTTATTATTATAACTTGTCATTATAAATTATACATGTATGTGTGGGGATATTAATATATATATACACATATAGACACACACACACTATATAACCTGTTCAAGGTGTCTTGGGAGCCTAACACGTGAATTCCTCTGCTGTACGGGGCGGCTGCTGTTCCGTATACTCAATGCAGTTTTTACCAGCGACTTCCAACATACTAGCTGCTGGCCTTGCTATTGCTCTCAATACACCCACAGCAATTCCTATAAAAACACCATATATAAATTCATAATGAATATATTAAATAATCAGTCATATATACAAAACACAAGAATATATACAATAAGATAAACAGATCCCTCTCTCTCTCTCACCTGAGAATACTCCTGGAATCCCATGCCTCTCAGCTCCACGCACTGATGATTGTAGCAAGCCTGTCAGCCCCTAGAAAATAACGAGTAGTATGTTAGCGTGTATATAATCTATAGCAAATATATCTCTATCTATCTATCTATCTACTCTCTCTCTCTCTCTTCTCTATATATATATATAGAGAGAGAGAGGAGAGAGAGAGAGAGAGAGAGAGAGAGAGAGAGAGAGAGAGAGAGCAAACACGCAAACATACATATACATATGAATGAAAGCTCACCTCCAGAAATTCGTTCACATACTACTATCACGAGACCAAATTCCTTCGTCATTTATTTCATGCTCGTTAAGATAATCTTTGATCCAAAGCAAGAACCGCTACGCCCTACATATACATACATACATAGTAAATGCAAATATATATAAATTATTTCATCCTAGACACCACGCACACACACACACATTCAATATTCTAATACCTTCCGAGCAGCTTTGCTCATCTGTGTGGCAGCATTGCTGAAAGCAAAAATAGTGTTCCTAAACAAGCTCTTTGTTCCTAATCTAACTCCCTGTACAACATATACTGGATTCTGCAACAAAATAAAGTAAAAAAATAAGCAGCAAAAATTATTATGTGTGTGTGTACGTGAGTGCGTAAGTGTAATTCGCACTAAGTATAGATGAAGAAGATTATAGTAATATACAAATTATCTATCTCGCAATATTAGTGTGTATATATCAATATGAACAATACATACGTATACACATACATATACGTATGCATGCGTATATACGTGCTTTTTTACCTGTCTGATGCTTCTGCTGGAGCAGAGACGAAATCATACATCCCAGAGCCAAGGCTTCGCATAAAACTCATTGGATTTCCGAATACATCCGCTGAGCCAAAGCACCTATAACACGGGTTTTTCACACACAATAAAATAATTGTAATGATAAAGCTCGATATATATTTTATAGAATACCAGTCACCTGTTGCATATCAAATCATTCATGGACAGACCACATCCATACATACGTATATGCACAGATATATCAATATGAAAATATACAGGTTTATCTATACATATAATATAACATGATAATGTCTATATTCACATACACACACGAAAGCATGTATGACCTTATAAACTTCGTGTAGAAGCTGACGTGTATTAGTGTCTTTGAACAATGCCAAATATTGCATTCCAGTTGGCCATTGGATGGGCCAACGCAAGCTGACGTAAGCGAATGGGAGCACCTTCCACGTCAGCAAGCGCAATTAAACGACGCTGTAATTTAAACAGTTGTATATTAAACCAAAATCCGATGTATTTATATATGTATACATATATATATTATGCCATATGTTTACGGTTTACATGTGATATTTACAGAACATTATACCTGTAGTAGGCCTGTAGCAAACAAAATGGATTCTCCACGCCTTTCTTTGGGAAGCCAGGGAATCTTGAAAAACTACACATGAAAATCGATGCATTACGAACCTATG